>SKCR01048339.1:0-40340 GCA_019454045.1 Zanthoxylum bungeanum | reverse complement strand
TTAATTTTAAATACAAATCAAATACTATGTATTTAATGATATCTTGACACTTGGCAAAATCACATGATGTCATGTGTAAAGATAAAACTTGACATTTGTCCAAATCTAAATTTGACATGTGTAAAGTAATTAAATATAAGATATTATATTATAATATTAAAATATTAAAATCACAAATATCTTTATCTCAAAATATCTCGCGGATCACATTTACGATATTTCTAAAATTACTGGAAGCGGGTGCCACCGCGTCAACACCAGAAAATATTTATACTTTACCGATAAAGTACATAAATTACCTTACGATCATATATTGAAGTAATTTAATTAATTTGTAAGTCATTTCAGCTAGTGTGTGTGACCCTCCGGGTTTTTCATGAGTTAGACATGAGTTGATACGAACACATTCGTATCACTTCCGGCACAACACATTGTAACTTTAGTTCCCAATGATCATTAGTGACCTCTAACAAGATATCATGACCCCACAAACACGAAGAATGAAAATATCGGATAAACCGATATATCGTACTTAAGTATAGTAAAGTCTCTATACCGTCGACTCCTGATCGAGTGGGGCCATGAAGTTGTCAAGCCCTTAAGTCGATCATTGGATAAGGAAATTAGCCATATACGAGATGTATGTATCCGTAAAAATATATTTTCAGAAGACGTGTACCCTGGCCAGAGATTTGTTTGAAGTGATTGAAAATTTTAAATTAGACTGCAACAATAAAATATCGGGGCTAGGGGATCCACTTTTAACATTTTAAATTTAGAAATCTTACTTTTTATATCTGTAACATCTCCTAACTGGAGATGCTACCGGCAGGGAATAGACCACCCTATCCCCATGAGCCTCTAACTGTGACCAACACTGTTAACCTTATTACATGCATAACTCATGCAAATGGGTCAATTGCCCAACTCAATAATCAATAACATGCATCTCAAATATCCAACACAATGTACTCATTAGTACATTACATTACAATTCTGATAATGGACACACACAAAGACAGATACTCTACAATGTATGATGTGTAATTTTTACTTGACACACACTATGTTGATTTTTGTACTCAACCTGGTGGACCCGACACCCAAGTGACTGCCAACAATATCCATCCTCTCGAGCTCACCATCCAGGTATACCTGCAACACATAAACACTGGGAGTGGGGGGTTAGATCGTTTGAACGACCTAATGAGTGGACAATTTTAAAAAAAAATGGAACTGAAATCCTTTTTGAAAACTCATGATTCTAAAACTAAAATCATCTTAAGTAACAAACTTTTTTGTTCTGAAAATATTTTCTGGAATCTCTCTAAATTGTGATTTTCTTGAGAACTCCTTTATGAAACTATTCTCTTTAAAGAAGCATGTCTCAAAAGTCTGTCTCTGAATCTATAAGATATAAGTCATGATTTTCTTTTCAAAACCTTTGTGACAATCATTCACAAAACCATATGTAAAATCATCTGTCAATCTGTACAATAATCTCGTGGTCTTGGGGCGTTGTACGCACAGTCCCCCAAGCCACTAAGCCAGTAAACAGTGGTGTTATCAGTGCCACCAACATGTCTCTGAAATCCGGGTCTAGGGGCCTCGCTATCCACTAGCCCTATACCCAGGATCTATAGGCATTTGTCATCTCTAGTCATGTATCTCATGTGCACATGTTTATATCCGGATTGGTTACCGATATCCATCAATTCTATATCCGTCAATTCCATATCTGTATCAAGTTACATCTGAGGTGAGTTTTTCCCCCATGCATCCAAAATCATACCTTTCAAATCATTTTCATCATCAAAACATTAATCTAAAACCAAGCTTTATCAAAAGCTTAAATCATAATTTTCAACTCGCTTAAAATCAACAATTTCAAGTATAGGTTAATCAAATCAAGATAGGCAAAATCATAATCTCAAGACATAGTCAAGATTCTAAAATAAATACTCCCAGATAAAATAAAAATATCCACTCATGGTGCTATGGTAATTCAGATGCGATATGCGATGTAGGTGACTTCCAAGTGTTCTGACGTCGATCTAAAGTCAAAACAACGTTAGTTTTCTTTCTTTATAACTCAGAATATTTTCATATCACATGAAAGAATATGTAATACATGGACACTTAATCTACTGGAGTGTTGGAGATATCTATGATATCTATGAATTTTACGGGCTTAGATTTGGAGTTGTACAAATGCGGTAATGGAAACTTATATTTCACTAATCGCTAGAAAATTCACTGCTTGTGTCTAACTTTGAAAATTCACTGTGATTAATTGGGGATGAATCTGAAGCTGAAATTTTATTGGAGTGGTCCATAATGTATCTAGTTTATGTAAGTTTTTACGGTTCTCAATTCCGATATCAGAAACTCAAGTTATGGACTTAAGTTCAGGGACTGTGCAACTGGAAAAACTGGACACAGGGGTAGCAGATTGCCTGAATTCAGAAATTCAGTCCGGTCTTATCTTAAGTCCAAAAATTCTAAATTTTGGATATGTTACTATACTATGTGTATAGTTTACTCACAAATTTACGCTTCATCAATCAGACACCAAAACTTGACTTATAAGTAAATATTCACAACCTGTCCAGAATGTGACTTCATTAAACTCATTGTCCAACATACCAATTCATCCATATATTAACTTTATTTAATTTGATCATCACTACTAGATTTTCAAGCTCAATAAACACATATTATCATACATATAAATTATTTAATTATTTAATCTTATTAAGGTCATCATTTTATCGAACACTAGGTGTGCATTGTGGATACACATTATATTTAATACAAACTCTTTTTATCCTTCCTTTTTGGCACTACTAATACACTTCAACATATATCAAGCCTTCATCAAACAACCAAAACAACCCTTATCTTACTTCACAATCAACAAGCAACATCAACACCAACCTTACCACCTTCACACAAGTATTTTTTAACATTTCAACATTAGAACAAAAGAAACAAATTCAACTCTCAATCAATTTCTAACAAAACACATGTTATCATCACCCAAGCACAATCCATTAATCCTCAAATCATCAAATTACAACATTAAAATCCATGGATTCCAATGTAATCTATGTCTAGGGTTTTCTTAATTTGGGGTTTCTCAAATGATTAACTTCCCAACACAATGATTAGCTAAACCTCATCAACCTCAAGTCAATAACACCCTTCAATTACCAAATCACCCAAAATATTATCAATTCAAGTTTGAATTCATTTCTATCTTCACTAGCATAATCCCCAAAGCTTCCACTTCTTTCTTTTAAGCTGCATGTGTGATTGAGCCCTTGAATCAACCCAAATTTGGTGGACAAGATGAAGGAAAATTATGCATCTTCTAACTCCTCCATTCTCTCATTTTTTTCTTCTCTAAAAATGAGGGATGAAAGAGATGATGACCTCTTTATATACTAGGGTTGTTTGCAAAAGGTTAAATGATGAAAAATATTTGAAACTTTAAGAATTCTCCATTTTGGTCCATAGGTACTGTTCATCCCGAATTTTGAGTTGTATTATTGACCTATATCTAATTCGAATCTGGAGAAATGGCTAACTCAAAAGTTGTAGATCCCAATCTTAGCTTTCCGTAAAATTCATAAAAAACGAAGATCATATGAAAAAGTTACGACCCAAATACTAATGGCTGTTCGTATTGAACCTTATAATAAATTACATATCGGTACTTCGAGGAATTTATCGAGTGTCCAACTAGAAATTTTCTTGATCCCATACGTACTCTCACATTATTAAATGTCAGGTATTATTCCATTCATGACTTGGAAATCTTCGAGAGAGTCGGGAATTACCAATGTGTTACATTTTTCTCCCCCCTTAAATATGATTCGTCCTCGAATCCTCAAAAGAGTTGGATTTCTAAACTTTGTGTTGGGGTTTATAGATATCGAATATCTTACCTCAAATTTCTGGATTCACACACTATTCTCTAAGTCATAGAATCCTAACCAATCATATACACATAGCCAACTTTGCTTTATCAATTATATAGCACTATCTCGCGACAATCTTCCATAAGTTGTTATCAAACCATAAGGCAATGCAACTATCCTGATGGACCTTAAATGCCACGATTCAAAAATCATATATGAGGTTGTCCCCCAATCTATTTATGTGAATTTTACACCGTTATAAAATTATTTGTATTCCATGGTAGTATTAATTTAATAGCTCGAATCATTATCGTTGTTCGTTAATCAATTGGCTAGTATACACACGTACTACTCGTCTGATCTTAGCATCCATCAATAAAATACCTCTTGCCATTTTGGCACACGCCCCACCTAAGTTTTAAAGTTTTTGGCAGGTAATTTCTTGTTTTTATCCTATAAACTTCTGCTGAGTATTTTATATTTACTATCATACTTCATCCATCTTCATGCATCAAGGAACTTCATTTCTAAACCTCTAATTATTTCGACATTCTCTAACTCGATTATCTAAGTAAGTTATCAATTATAATTTGATGATTCTTAAGACTTTTCAGTCGGTTACATCTAATTCATATCTTTTTTATCCATACTATGCCCAATATCTTGTTTGACTATATTAAATATCATTTCTGAATTCTTCATTATTGTCTTAAGAAAACATCAAGAATCGTGGTAGGATATGTCCTCTATACAAGAATAATAGCAACTAGATTAATTCAGACTTTAAGTGAAAACAAGTATTGGCAATAACATCCACAAAACAACAAAATATAACAGTGAAGGTTACATTATGGGACATAGCAATTTAGCTGTAAGGCAAGAACACGATGTCTTCATATTGATGATCTTCACATTGACTTTGGGCACTACGAGACATAGAAATTTCACCGATGATGATTCGAGATTGGAGACTATCAGGAAACTTGATTTTGTTGTAGCCTTGGATGACACTCCTTGATGACTCTTCAATAGTATTGAAGAGTTGCCAGTCTCTTTCAACAATATTACTCTCTAAACTTCGGCGGACCGAGTCTGCAGAGAGATCTCTAAGATCACAAGTATGACGGAAGGTAATCTCTTATGGAAAATCCTCATATCCGTATTAGGCTCTAAGTTTTGGTCTTGATGGCCATTTGGTAAGTCTCCAATCAGTGAGCTGGAGTGATGGTATGATTCTAATAAGATGAATGGGTGGAAAATGTACGAATAGTCATCCGTCCATTCTGGGGTAATGGTTTTCGATCCATACAGTAATACTTTTGTGGCGTTTATACCATCGATGTAAAATATTAATGACGAAGGGGGAAGCTCACAAAGTTTGGCTTCTAAGATACCAGGATTATTAGGATGAATTGGACTTGGCCTAAGAATAAATCCATTCAAGAACCCAAGTTCAAATAAAGTGCCCAGACTCCACTGGCAATGGTCAAAGAATTCATGGCTGTTTATGAAAACTGTGGAATGATATATGTGATATCCACAGTGAACAAATGCAGAATTATTTTTTGTATTGAATTAAAACCATATGTTTTTTCCATTCCAAATGGTTCGAAGAATAAAACACCACCTCATAAAGTTAGTAGGGACTCGGTTCATGATATCCATTGTAATCTTTTTAGGCAACATGGCAGATGGAGTTGTATATAAGTAATTGTAAATATCCCTTCAAAGATCTCGAACATATTTGGAATCTATGACTGCTCGATCAATGAATGGTCATTTGCAAAGTTTTTGATATATCATATTAGCTCTGGCAGCCCTTGGGCAGGGGTTAAGATTAACAGAGGAAGATGCCATAGAAGAAATTTCTTGAGCATTCACTAAGAATCCATGCGTCTCTTTATATGGAAATGTAACAATAATTTCTTCATACAATATTCATGCTTGAATTGAAAGAGTAACAATTCTCGTGGTGATAAGATGTAAAGCAAAGGTATGAGGGCCTGCAAAATCTTCTTTTCAATACCAGAAAACTCTAAAGATGATGGATTTTTGCGTAGTCTATCTCAAGTCCATTTCTAATGGTTGCCCTTTCAGACGAAACAGCTGTCTTGTATACTGCATATTTGTATTTTTCCATTATTAACATCTCATAATCTTTAGATGTAATTGGTGGACAAATGATTGACACCAGCAGCTCACATCAAGACCACTTGTGGGGATTTTCTTTAGCTACCAGTTGTAGTTGTACATGCTGGTTACTTATGAATCTAAGATTCCCTTATTTACTTATCAGATATTGACTCTCAAATTACTGTATTTTTTGCTTGAAACTATCCAAATTTACTTCTTCCAACTATACTTGAAATTCATTATACTATTGGTTATATTGTCCTTTATTGAGTATCTCTTTAAAGATTCATGTCTTCCTTAAATCCCAATACACTCACTTTTGATTTGGTATTATTGTTTTACTAATTCCTCTATACTGATATCATGGAAACTATTTATAAGTCAATTACCCTATATCTTGAGAATTACTTTCTTTGACTTTCTTACCCATTTTTTAACTTTTATCCACCTTAAGGCCATGCTTCTCATAATGCATAGTTTTACTTTAAACTTAACCTAGTTTATTGTGAATTTAAACTTTTTCATTCATAATAGAATATTATCATCTTACAATTCTGATCTAAATTCTCTTAGATTTCCTCAGTTCAACTATTCTATTATCTTGTGATCCGCCTATCCTGTTAGGTACACCCATTTACTTCTTCAATTATTCGTTGGTATCGAAGTTGGGGGGTATCTATATACCTTCCATAAGGATATGAGGATGCACAATGCTATTATTACCCAAGCTTGAATGATAATCTAGTTAATTGACTACACACTGGCTATAGTAAAGACACTAAGAAAAAGATTTATCATTTACCCTTTTGGGGTCTACATCAGCTTCTTTACAATTAATTCTAGTTATATATTGGGAAAGGCTAGGAAAAGAATCTTACGTCCCAACAAATATCATCATCCTTGTCCTGGTTATGGTATTTCATGCCCTGGTAGTGTCTGTTGCTCGCATAAGACATGTGTGAAATGAAGGTATCTAATCAATTTTCCTTATGTCATTCATTTTATGTGCTTATGAGCCTGATTGGAATGTTTAAAATCTCTACGTCCCATTTTATATCTCAAGTTCATTAGAACTCCTAAAATTAATCTTGATTACTTACTTTTCGTTTCTTCTGACTGCCCTCGTTATTCAGGAAATTATCATATAATTACGTGATGCTGAAAAGCTAGTAGATCATCTTAAAAGAGTTTATGATAACAAAAGAATTATTACGAGAAGGGAATAAACCTTACTTAGGCCTACTTGATATTTTACTCTCGCTCAGGTTTACCACGTTCCTTTTTACTCCTTTATGTTCTGACACTTCTTATTATCTCACTATGTATCTCTATTCCTTATTATCTTCAATTGCTTTAAGTATCTGCGCATCATTCTTTACTTCCTTATAGATTTCTCATCCCACTCCCTTTTAACATTTCAAAACTTCATTATTTAGTCTCATAACTCGGCTATACTCCTAGTAATAAATTAGGATAACTATATAAAAATTCTCAACTTGGATAGAGTGTATTGTTGCTTTCATAAAGAATAATATTCAAATAGCTTGGGAAATTTACTAATCTGTCTATATGACTTGAGGACGTACTCGAGAATCGGATACTGGAGAAGTAGTACCTCGCATACGGGCATCTTGGACATACCACATATATAAAACCCCTACACTCTACCCACTGCAGTCACTGACTCCCTAGACCATACTCTAATACCATATTTGTAACATCCCCTAACTGGAGTGCTACCACCGGCATGGATAGACCACCCTATCCCCATAAGCTCTAACTATGACCAATACTGTTAACCTCATTACATGCATAACTCATGCAAAGGGGTCCATTTCCCATTTCAATAATCAATAAAATGCATCTCAAATATCCAACACAATGTACTCATTAGTACATTACATTACAATTCTGATAATGCACACACACAAAGACATTTACTGACCGGCGTAAACACACATGTATAACGCAAGCGCACGTATCGTTCAAGTAGTATAAAATATAGATCCCACGAGGACTTAATATCTAATCTATTAATTTTATGAGGTCAAATGATTACTAGTATCTAACAGGTTGTTTGATTAATTTGAAATGGTGACGATTCTAAATTTAAAAACAAGTAAATAAAATTGTTCGAAAGTAGGTTTTAAGAAAATTCAATATTAAAAACCATCTAGGGTTGTGATTTCTTCCAATATCATTTTAAAGATGAAGTGGTTATCTTAAAGTGGGTAATATATTGATTTATTAACCTGGAACACTAAATTATGTGTAAGCCTTTGTCGATGGTCAGACACAAATACCCAGTTTAACCCAATTGAACCATATATCTATGTCAACCAAATTATCTGGATTCATTAAGTTTAAGTTCCAATTATGGCTACCCCCGCCCGACAGGTATATGTCTATCCTGTAAGGAAATCTATTAAAGGGTTATCTATCCTCAAGGAAGATCGTGGACTATTGAGTCTAATGTCTTAACTTAAAATCCATATGTCTAGTTCATTTTAAGTTTCCCAGTTCAATTTTATTAATGGCCAGTTAATGAAAAAGCATTAAGATTAAGACTCAATAAATAAATCTTTATATTACCCAAGCTATAATCTAACCCCTTATAAACCGGTGATATTGGATTTCATCACAACCCCAGATAACTGGCTTAGTTACGACACATATATACGGGTAGTAAAAATTTAAATAAAATAAAAGACATAAAGTAAAATACTGAAAATTAAATGCTGAAAGTAAATTGCTGAAAAGTAAATTGCTGAAAGTAAATTGCTGAAAAGTAAATTGCTGAAAGTAAATTGCTGAAAGTAAATTGCTGAAAAGTAAATTGCTGAAAAGTAAATGCTGAAAGTAAATTGCTGAAAAGTAAATAAAGTAAAAGTACAATAAAAGAAAATGATGAGGTAAAAAGATCCATTTTTATTACTTCTATTTTAGATATCTCCCTTAATATAATATATTAACTTTGCATGATAATTACCAACCAGCCATATAGGCGGTATCCATATTAAGTCAAATTAATAATTAATTACCAACCGACCAATCAGGCGGTATCCAGTTTAGTCATGTTAAAACCAATTTAAATAATTACCAACCGACCAATATGGCGGTATCCTCGTTAAGTCAGGTTTTAACTAGTTTATATATTATAATTAAGGGAGATTAATCTAAATATTAGTAATAAAAGTTTTACCTCTTACCCCAGCAAATGGAGTTACCTCCTCATTACTGAAAAGTAAAAACTGAAAATTAAAGAAAGAAAAGTATTGTGCTTAAAAGTAAATTGCGGAAAGTAAAAACTGAAAAGTAAAGAAAAGAAAGTGCGAAAGCAGAAATTAATTACTGAAAGCTGTAAATAAACAAACAAGATACAATCTTCTTAGTATTCTTAAGGAATTCCTTAGAAGAAAGTATGAATTTTACAAATGAAATGGCTTGGTATTTATAGGCAAAATTTTGCCTCCATCAAATCATCCACCAAATCAATTATTAATTGCTCCACTAATTGCTCCACTAATTACTCCACCAAATCCATATTAATTGCTCCACTAATCTCTTATCATGTTTGGTGATGATTTGATGATTTTTATTATTTATTTATTTATTTATTTTTTTGCTTTGAAAATGATTGAAAGTGACTTTAATAATTACACACAACACACTTCTGGATGGTTTATCAATTTCGGGCATGAAATATTCAGAATTCGAAATTATTTTGTCTTTCAAAGCTCTAGATCTTTGAGTCTTCTTAATGTGGAACATGAATCAGCTCAATCCGATATCGGAGTAAAACGTTATGCCCAAAATACGATAGATGCACAAAACTGGAATTTCCAAAACCGCACTTCGTTAAAACGCCCTTTCAAGTTTCCAATCTCCAAAATTAATATGTCAAGTCCAATTTTTGCCCTTATTTGACCCACATTTCGTCCTAAATGATTTCATTAAGTCCCATATTATTTTATCTGCACAATAAACTAAAACATATCAAAACGTTCATCAAACCCGAGAAACTAAACAAAATATTAAGTAAAAGGGGCGGTAAATATTGATATATTTTCCGCTCATCACACCCCCAAACCTAACATTTTACTAGTCTCGAGCAAGCAAAACAAAATAAAATACAAGAAATAATTAAATTAAACTAAGCCACTTTCGTAGGGATCACAGTTGCATTTAGCATATGCAACAAGCCTTTAAACCCCTAGGTGTCCCTAGTGGACGAGTTATAGTCTCGTGAGGGCTTACAGCAATGATACCCAAAAACATTTTGTAAAAGTAAAAAGGTAGTGAAACTAATGCACACAAAAGCAAAAAGACAAGCGAAAAGAGAAAAAGAAGTTAGTGACAAATTAGGTGAAACTTATACTCCAAGTTACTAGTTGTTTTGTTTCTTTTAAATTACTGAATAAGTAAATTCTCCGATTATATTTACCATTCTTCATATACACTGCCAACATAATATTAAACAACTCATTTTTGCCCACAACAGTCATAAGTGCAGTTGATAAGAGAGTAATGTTTTTATCCTAAAGTTTTATCAGATTTCACACCTTTTTGCAGCAATGGAATAATTTTTCTGATTTTTCTGATTTTTTTTTATTTTTTTATTTATATACAATATCTTCCATCTATGTAGCGAGTGTTGGGTCGGTGGCTCCCAAACCAGTTGGCTTTAAGGCACCAGATGTTAAGACACCCCTACGGACTTAATTACTCAGACTTCATATATATATATTTTTGCAACATCATTGATCCATGTAGCGAGCTTTGGGCCAGTGACTCCCAAACTAGTTGGCTTTAGGGCACTAGGTGTTAAAACACCCTTACAGACTTAATAACTCGGATCTCAGACGTTTTTTTTTTTTTTTTTTACTCCATCACTTTTTGAGATGCTTTCTCCAATTAAACTAGAGCACTAAATATTATAAACTTTTCAATTACAACTCATGTCTGTATGTTACTATGCATGTTGATAATATCTGCTAACTGAGCATATGAAGATCATTTTTAGTCAGTTTTATGGAGAATTTACAAATTAAATAATTTAAAATGAAATAAACAAAAATTAACTTGTTCCGAAATAGGTTTGAAATACGTCTCAGGAGTGGAAACTCCTTACTCAGCTATCTCTTACCAATTTCACATTTTTAGTCAAAATAAAAACAAAAACGCAAAATATTTTTGTAATTTTTGAAAATTTTTCAATTTTTTTTTTGTATTTTTCGAAAAATTTTGGACTAAAAATAAAAAGAACACTCAAACTAAAAACAAGGTACTCATCAACTAATTCCCTCCCCCAAACCTAAATGAGACATTGTCCCCAATGTCTTAAACAGTAGAAGAAGAGTTTAGAAGATAATATCTGGTTAGCTGAAATTCTATACGAAAAGTTAAAGGTTAAGATCCAGATTAAAACAGACGCCTCTTACTACGATCGTCCTCGGACCAATTTATCTTTGAAATGATAGGGTCAACTTGTGGTTCATAGGCTAAGATTTGGTCTATTAGATCTGGAGCAGTTCTGGCAGTAAAGAGGAGTTCTTTTAAAGATTTTGACACGAACCCATTTCTCCGAGCATCATCAAGAAACACACAAAGAAAATCATAAAATCCATCAACGTTGAACAGTCCAAGCGGTTTCTGGTGTATGTTCAGGTTCGCCCAAGATAATACTATAAAAATTTCCTCCAATATGCCCAAGCCACCTAGCAAAGCGATAAAAGCATCAGCACGGTTAATCATTTCTACCAATCGTTCCGACATACCTGGCACGATTAGCTCTTCTCCGTTTGATGGTTCAATAAGATTTGCCTATGCCAAGGGTTTTGGAATGATTCCCAAAACATGACTGCCTCCTTCTTGTACGGCCTTTGAAACGATCCCCATAAGTCCAAGATTGCCTCTGCCATATATGAAGTGCATATTCCTTTCTGCTAAGACTCGACCCAATTCTTGTGCTATCTCTACGTATTGTGGCTTAGTACCAACACTAGTACGGCAAAACACACAGATGTTTTCAACTCGTCTTCTTGAAGTGGCTTCCATTTTTTTTTATGTATTTCTTTCTCAAATCAGGATGCCTTCCAAAGTGCAATGACGAGCTGAATTTATAGTACCTGAAACAGGTGAGTAAAAATAGCACAAGTATCTTCCAGAGGATGATTAGTAGCGAAATAATATCATGATAGTCAAAAAGGTCCGGATCCTGTCGGAGAAAACAAAAGAAAAACAACAAAACAAATCATAATTATTAAGAAAAGACAAAGAGATATAATATTTACAAGAAAAGTAATGGCTTGATTGACGTCTATGCGTCAGGGACAAGCTTCCC
Organism: Zanthoxylum bungeanum; assembly: GCA_019454045.1. Taxonomy (NCBI): domain Eukaryota; kingdom Viridiplantae; phylum Streptophyta; class Magnoliopsida; order Sapindales; family Rutaceae; genus Zanthoxylum; species Zanthoxylum bungeanum. The sequence continues at coordinate 27,941 of SKCR01048339.1, read as the reverse complement.
ATCCAATTTTCTTATAAATTGGCAAAAAGGGTCTTTTTGAGTCAGATTCCCGAGACTTAACAGTTGTCTTTCCTTTTGGAATTGTGCATATAACATGCGAATTTCATGATACACACATCCACTGGGATGCGTCTCAAGAGTTTTAGATATTGTCATCCAAAGACTCCTTACTCAAGCCATCCCTAATGAATTAATCTTATCTTCGCGGTTATCAGACACCATTCCTAAAGAACGACAATGAGTATTACAAAACATACGAGCACATTTATAACAAACACCCATTCTTTTGGCTCTTCTCTTTTTAGCATATGTGATCTTTCCTAAACCAGGCAGATGTGAAATAAAAGAGTCAGAAGACTCACCTGCCAATCGGACCCGTGCTTCAATTAACCAACGAATGTCAGTAGGAATACCTTTGATCATTAGTAACCTCATCCGTTCCAAGCGAGCTTTGTAAACTTTCATCAGAGATTTTTGAGGGAGGGAAGTAAATTGCTTGCGAAGATTTGCGAGATCTTCTTCCATCTTGAAATGACTAAACCTGCAAAAATTAAACACACAAAAATAAAACACACCAGATCACAATATATACAAAAATTGCATGGGTTGCCTCCCTACTAGCGCTAAGTTTAGAGTCGTCAGCCAGACTTGACTTCTCGAACGTTAAGCTGGATCTGAAAGTGTAACACTTTCTTTTTGTCGCTCAAATGATTCTCCCCAGTAGTGCTTGACACGCTGACTATTAACTTTGAATGTGTTGTTGGTATTGGGATCCAGTAACTCAACCGCTCCATAAGGTAAAACCTGAGTGATCATAAATGGACCTGACCACCTAGATTTCAACTTTACAGGGAAAAGTTTCAACTTCGAGTTGTACAACAACACATGCTGCCTTGGTTCCAACTGTCTGTGCACTATTTTTCGGTCATGCCATTTTTTGGTCTTTTCCTTGTACAATTTGGCATTCTCATAAGCCTGTAGGCGAAATTCCTCCAATTCGTTGAGTTGGTGAAGTCTTTTCTCTCATGTAGCTTGTGAATCAAAATTCAACTTCTTCAGTGCCCAGTATGCCTTGTGCTCAAGCTCAACTGGCAGATGGCACGCTTTCCTAAACACCAATCGATATGGGGACATACCAATGGGTGTCTTGTAAGCTGTCCGTAGGCCCATAATGCATCATCTAGTTTTGTTGACCAGTCCCTTCTTGTTGATCCAACGGTTCTTTCTAGGATTCTTTTGATTTCCCTGTTTGAAACCTCAACCTGTCCATTTGAATGTAGATGGTAAGCTGTGGCAACCTTGTGAGTAACTCCGTATTTAGATATGAGTGCATCGAAGTATCTGTTGCAGAAATGAGAGCCACCATCACTGATGATTGCACGAGGTGTTCCGAACCGAGTGAAATTCAGGAATTTGATCACCACTTTTGAATCATTGGATGGCAATGCAGTTGCTTCAATCCATTTGGAGACGTAGTCTACAGCAACCAGAATGTACAGGTTCCGAATGATGGAACAAACGGTCCCATGAAATCTATACCCCACACATCGAATATTTCCACTTCTAGAATGTTTTGCAACGATTCTTCATTTCTCCTGGAAATATTCCCGTTCTCTGGCACCTGTCACATTGAAAAGCAAAAAAGAAGCATCTTAAAAAGAGTGGGCCAAAACAAACATGATTGAAGGACTTTTGGCTGCAGTTTTGTTTCCGCTGAAGTGTCCGCCATATGGTGATGAATGACAGTGCTGCAGAACACTGTTGACCTCCATGTGGTGGAACACATTGTCTCAATAATTGATCAGCACAACGTTTGAACAGGTAAGGCTCATCCCAGACATAATGCTTGACTTCTTTGAAAAACTTCTTCCGTTGTTGAGTTGTCTATTCCAACGGCCATTTTCCTGACACAATGTAGTTGACATAGTCAGTATACCAATGGAATTCCTGTTGTTTCATGGCAAACAATTGTTCATCTGGAAAAGTTTCTTTGATTGACAGATCTTTGTCAGCTGTTTCTCCATTCTCGAGCCTCGATAGATGATCTGCCACTTGATTCTCTGTCCATTCCTGTCTCGAATCTCCACGTCAAATTCTTGTAGAAGAAGTATCCAACAGATCAATCTGGGTTTGGCATCTTTCTTCGTGATCAGATATTTGATTGCTGAATGATCTGTGTAGACCACCACTTTGGGACCCAATAGATAAGAGCGAAATTTGTCAAAAGCGAACACAACTGCAAGCAACTCCTTTTCAGTGGTTGTGTAGTTGAGTTGAGCTTCATTCAGAGTTCTGCTGGAGTAGTAAATGGTGCGGAAAATCTTTGCTTTGCGTTGTCCCAAAACTGCTCCTACAACAAAATCACTAGCATCGCACATTAACTCAAATGGAAGGGTCCAGTCTGGTGCTACTATGATGGGGGTAGAGACCGACTTCTATTTTAAGATCTCAAAAGCTTCCTGGCATTCTTTGGTGAAGTTGAAAGGCACATCTTTCTCCAGAAGATTGCAAAGAGGTTTTGCAATTTTGGAAAAGTCTTTGATAAATCTCCTGTAAAAACCTGCATGTCCAAGAAAACTTCGAATACCTTTAACTGATGTTGGTGGAGGTAGTTTTTCAATTGTCTCTATCTTTGCTTTGTCTACCTCAATCCCCTTTTGTGAGATCCGATGTCCAAGAACAATGCCTTCCTGCACCATGAAGTGGCATTTCTCCCAGTTGAGTACCAGATTTGTATCTTCGCACCTTTGTAACACATGTTCCAAATTTTGCAAACAATGGTCAAAAGAATCTCCAAACACAGAAAATTCATCCATAAAAACCTCCATATTCTGCTCCAGTATGTCTGAGAATATGGCCATCATGCAATGCTGGAATGTGGCAGGGGCATTACATAATCCAAATGGCATCATGCGGAAAGCAAAAGTACCATAGGGACATGCAAATGTGGTTTTCTCCTGATCTTCTGGTGCGATGGCAATCTGATTGTACCCTGAATATCCGTCAAGAAAGCAATAGAATTCATGTCCCGCCAATCTGTCTAACATCTGATCAATGAATGGTAGCGGATAATGGTCATTCCTCGTGGCTTTGTTCAGTTTCATGTAGTCCATGCATACTCTCCATCCAGTCACCGTTCCTGTTGGGATTAGCTCGTTCTTTTCATTGGTAACCACAGTAATTCCTCCTTTCTTCGGCACACACTGCATAGGACTTACCCAACTGCTGTCTGAGATGGGGTAAATGATCCCAGCATCTAACCATTTGATGATTTCTTTCTTCACAACTTCCTTCATGATTGGATTGAGTCTCCGTTGATGTTCCACTGTGGGTTTGTACTCATCGTTCATCAGGATCTTGTGCATGCAAAATGATGGACTAATGCCTCGAATGTCTGCTATAGTCCAACCAATGGATTTCTTGTGCTATCGTAACACTCTCAGTAGCTTTTCTTCTTGCTCCAATGTTAGTGAATAAGAAATAATAACAGGTAATTCAGAAGAGTTTCCAAGAAATGCATACCTGAGATTACTCGGAAGTAACTTCAGCTCCAACTGTGGTGGTTCTTCAATCGAAGGCTTGATTCGATCTTTCTTTGGCAGTTCCAAGCTTTCAACTGTTGGTGTTGCTTTGAATCGGAATGGTTTGTCAAGGTAGTTGATACATTCCAGGATTTCAGAATCTAGCTCCCTGTCAGTCATGTTGGTGATGCAAGCTTCAAGTGTATCTGTGGGATTTGGCTCAGTATTTTGAACAATACTATCAACAACATCAACTCTGAAGCATTCTTCTTCCTTTTCATCGCTCGGGAATTTCATGGCTTTGAAAACATTACAGGTCAATTCTTGGTCCTGCACTTTCATGGTCAGTTCTCCTTTTTGCACATCAATCACAGTTTTACCTGTAGCCAAGAATGGTCTCCCAAGAATGGTAGATATTTCTTTGTCTTCTTCCATGTCAAGGATGATGAAATCTGCGGGGAGAATTAGTTTGTCTACTTTGACCAGCACATCTTCAACAACACCTCTTGGAAATGCGAGTGTTCGGTCAGCAAGTTGCAATGAAACTGAGGTAGGCATTGCTTCTCCAATCTGCAATTTCCTGAAAATAGAAAAAGGCATCAAGTTAACACTCGCACCTAGATCACATAAAGCCCTTACCGATGTATGTTCTCCAATGGTGCATGAGACATTGAAACTGGCAGGATCTTTCAACTTCGGGGGAAGTTTCCTCTGAATGATGGCGTTGCATTCTTCCGTTAATGCTACTGTTTCGTAGTCTCTCAATCTCCATTTTCGTGAAAGAATGTATTTCATGAATTTGACATAACTAGGCATTTCTTCCAAGGCTTCTGCAAATGAGATGTTGATATGCAGCTTTTTGAAGATCTCCAGGAACCGAGAAAACTGCTTGTCCAATTTGTTCTTCTGAAGACGTTGAGGAAAATGTGGAGGTGATGAATGATCTGTTCTTTTTCCTTTGCTTTTTTTCCTCCATCTGTTGCTTTCTTTCTTTTGGAACTTCCTCAGCAGCTGTGTTTTGGCTCCAACATCTTTGTTGATTTCAGTACCGCTTTTTTAATATGATGGCATGACATTGCTCATTCCCATGTTCCTTGGATTTGGCTCTGTTTTGCTAGGAAGGGTACCTGGCGGTCTGTAACTCTGAGCATTTACCAGTTGTCTAATTTGATTCTCCAGTGCTTTAATAGAAGCAGATTGACTTTGAATTAATGCTGTTTGGGATTGAAACATAGCATCATATCTTGCTGCTTGAGATTGAAACATAGTATCATATCTTGCTGTTTGAGATTCGTGTTTTGTTTCTATCTTTTTCAAGTGGGTCAACACTTCTGTTATTCCTGGTTCATTTGTCTGCTCCTGGTTTTTGTTCTGTTGCTGGAATTCAGGTGGTGGATAGTTATGCTGTTGGCCTGAATTGTTGCTCCATGAAAAATTGGGATGATTCCTCCACCATGGGTTGTAGGTGTTGGAATATGGATTGTTCCCCTGTCTGTTGAAATTGTTGACATAATTCACCGTCTCTTCAAGTTGGTTCGACTCTGGTGCTCCTCTATATGGTGAACTTGTGGATCCAGTGGTAAGAGTCTCCATGAATTTACATATCTGATCTAGCTTGGCGTTGACTGCTGTATTGGCTCCACTTTCATAAATTCCTGCAATTCTTTGGATCATGCTCCTTTCTGTTGGCCACAAGGAATTGTTGTTGGCCATTTCTTCGATTAGGTCCCAGGCTTGATCTTCTCCTTTTGCCATTAAAGCTCCTCCAGCAGCAACATCGATTGTGGTTCTCATTATTCCAGAAAGCCCATTATAAAATGTTTGGACTTGAAGCCATTTTGGAATTTCATGGTGAGGACATTTCCGGAGCAAATCTTTGTACCTTTCCCAAGCTTCGCAGAGGGATTCTGAATCTTATTGTACAAAGGATGTGATGTCATTCCTCAACTTTCCGGTTCTGGCTGGTGGAAAGTACTTTGCAAGAAATGTGGTGGCTAAAGTGTTCCAAGTTGTGATAGAACCTGCTGGTAGTGAATGTAGCCAAGTTTTAGCTCTGTCTTTCAGGGAATATGGAAAAACTCACAGTCTCATTGCTTCTTTTGATGTTCTGTTGTAGTTGAAAGTGCCACAAACTTCCAGGAAGTTACTGATGTGGGCATTAGGATCTTCAGTTGCATTCCCCCCAAACTGAACTGAATGTTGAATCATCTAAATGCATGTTTTGATGTCACACACATTTTCTGGTAAGGGAGGAAGTACAGTACAGGAAATGAGTCTGTCAACCACCGGAATGGTTCTGTCTCGAATGGAATTGGTGCTGCAACCTCCAACGGTTCGGTTCCATGTTGACTAAAGCTTCTTGGCCTTCTTGCCTTTCCCTTCTCAACTGTCTGATGGTTCTTTCAATTTTTGGGTCAAGCGATCAAAGTTCAAAGCTTCTGGTTTGTCTCATGTAGTTTTCTGAGAACCTGAAACACAAGAAAACAAAAACAATAAGTAAAAAGAAATTAGATACAAGTAATGTATCTAACCCACAACTAATAGTGAAAGATAAATAAGTCCCCGGCAACGGCGCCAAAAACTTGACCGGCGTAAATACACACGTATAACGCAAGTGCACGTATCGTTCAAGTAGTATAAAAAGTATCGATCCCACGAGGACTTAATATCTCTTCTATTAATTTTATGAGGTCAAATGATTACTAGTATCTAACAGGTTGTTTGATTGATTTGAAATGGTGACGATTCTAAATTTAAAAACAAGTAAATAAAATTGTTCGAAAGTAGGTTTTAAGAAAATTCAATATTAAAAACTATCTAGGGTTGTGATTTCTTCCAATATCATTTTAAAGATGAAGTGGTTATCTTAAAGTTGGGTAATATATTGATTTATTAACCTGGAACACTAAATTATGTGTAAGCCTCTGTCGATGGTCAGACACAAATACCCAGTTTAACCCAATTGAACCATATATCTATGTTAACCAAATTATCTGGATTCATTAAGTTTAAGTTCCAATTATGGCTACCCCCGCCCGACAGGTATATGTCTATCCTGTAAGGAAATCTATTAAAGGGTTATCTATCCTCAAGGAAGATCGTGGACTATTGAGTCTAAGGTCTTAAACTTAAAATCCTTATATCTAGTTCATTTTAAGTTTCCCAGTTCAATTTTATTAATGGCCAGTTAATGAAAAAGCATTAAGATTAAGACTCAATAAATAAATCTTATATTACCAAGCTATAATCTAACCCCTTATCAACCGGTGATATTGGATTCATCAAACCCCCAGATAACTGGCTTAGTTACGACACATATTTACGGTCTTAGTAAAAATTTAATAAATACACGACATTAAAGTAAAATACTGAAAATTAAATACTGAAAATTAATGCTGAAAAGTAAATTGCTGAAAAGTAAATTGCTGAAAAGTAAATTTGCTGAAAGTAAATTGCTGAAACGTACAATTGCTGAAAAAGTGTGGACGCAGATTTAGATCAAGGCCACAATCGAGATTTTCTTTCTGTAGGGCGCGATTGAATCCTGCAAAATAAATAAAGCGAATAAGGAGTGATCTGCCCACCGGTGTGGTGGGGACCGTGTGCACTCCGACGCTCAAGTTAGCCTATGTAGTGATGAAGTAAGATAAATAAATTAAGGTCTGATATATACCTTAATCTAGGTTTATGGGCCGTGAGGGCGGTCAATCGTAGAAATGTCTAGATTTCGGTGTCTAATGCTTTTCGATCCCCTTTCTTGTCTTTCCTTTCTTCTTTTATAGGCTTCTCCCCGTGAATCTGCCCGTTGGAGTCGACTTTATTGAGGGTTTAATTCAGATATTTCATGATAGATAACTGAAGATCTCATCTTCTTCCCATAACTCTCGATCTTAATGGCTACATTTATGTGTCTGTTTCTTTTATATTAGCTTTGTAACTGGTGTCCGTTGATATGCATAACATCTTTAGGTATGGGCTCAATCGGTTGATGGGCTTTTGGCTTCGTCGTGAGATGTCGTTTTTGCCCTTGGGTCAATTTTGGCCCAAACAGTTTGTCCCCTACTCTCCAAGTCTGGTAGTCCTAGGCTTGAAGAGTATCCGTCATGTCGTATGAATCTTTATGAGTAGCTTTATACGTCTGTACCACGATGGTTTAGGAATAAATTTGATTTGGGTGTCGCAGAGTGCTAATGAAATGCCATGGGTTTATCCTTGGTTGGGGTAAACCCCAAATCCATATTAAGCATGATTGAATCCACTTTTTAATACGTCGTGTGAATTGGGAATGCCCTTCGCTCTGTCGAGGAAGATGGGGGTCTCTGGTTGACCAAACTGTATATTTGGGAGGAGCTTTATTTGACACACTCGTATGAGATGTGGTTATCATATTCTGATCTGGAATTGACACAAATTCTATGGGGATGACCCCTCAGGCTTTTACCCGACTTGGTCGTATGAAGAGTGGATATCAGTGCCTATATTTGACTCGACGTGAGTTAAACGGGTATGTCCTGTTGGCTTAGTCCGTAAGACTTCAACTTTTGACTCTACATGAATCGAACTGGGGGGATGTCCCCTGTCGACTGAACCGAGAAATTGTTCAGGGGCAATTTTCACTCGACATTGTCGTGTGAAAAGAGTAAATAACACAATACCATCTGACTCGACATTTGTTATCTGGATTCATCCCGTTGACTGTCAAACTGGGGGATGTCCCCTGTCCACTGAACCGAAAAATGGTTCAGGGGCAATTATCACTCGACATGTCGTGTGAGAAGAGCGAATTGCGGAATTCATTTGACTCGTCATGAGTCAATCTGGGGGATGTCCCCTGTCGACTGAACCGGGAAGTGGTTCAGGGGCGATTTTCACTCGACATTGTCGTATGAGAAGAGTGAGTAGCAAATTTCATCTGACTCGTCATGAGTCAATCTGGGGGATGTCCCCTGTCGACTGAACCAGGAAGTGGTTCAGGGGCGATTTTCACTCGACATTGTCGTATGAGAAGAGTGAGTAGCAAACTTCATCTGACTCGTCATGAGTCAATCTGGGGGATGTCCCCTGTCGACTGAACCAGGAAGTGGTTCAGGGGGTGATTTTCACTCGACATTTCGTATGAGAAGAGTGAGTAGCAAATTCATCTGACTCGTCATGAGTCAATCTGGGGGATGTCCCCTGTCGACTGAACCAGGAAGTGGTTCAGGGGCGATTTTCACTCGACATTGTCGTATGAGAAGAGTGAGTAACAAATAAGTCAAATTTCATCGACTCGTGAGTCAATCTGGGGGATGTCCCCTGTCGACTGAACCGGAGGAGTGGTTCAGGGGGATTTTCACTCGACATTGTCGTATGAGGAAGAGTGAATACCATAACTCAGATATAACTCGACATGAGTCTCTTGGGGGATGTCCCCTGTCGACTGAACCTTGACGTGGTTCAGGAAGGATTTCACTCGACTCTGTCGTAAAGGACGAGTGAATACCATAACTCAGATATAACTCGACATGAGTCTCTTGGGGGATGTCCCCTGTCGACTGAACCTTGACGTGGTTCAGGAAGGATTTCACTCGACTCTGTCGTAAAGGACGAGTGAATACCATAACTCAGATATAACTCGACATGAGTCTCTTGGGGGATGTCCCCTGTCGACTGAACCTTGACGTGGTTCAGGAAGGATTTCACTCGACTCTGTCGTAAAGGACGAGTGAATACCATAACTCAGATATAACTCGACATGAGTCTCTTGGGGGATGTCCCCTGTCGACTGAACCTTGACGTGGTTCAGGAAGGATTTCACTCGACTCTGTCGTAAAGGACGAGTGAATTGTATAACCTAAATCTGACTCGACGTGAGTCATCTGGGGGATTTCCCCAGTTCGACATTCTCCATGCCGTAATACTTTGACCCAGTTCAACTGTTATTAATGCAAACCCTATCGCGGTTTACGAGGAGTTTTTGGCGGGAATATTGGCGCCAAATTGAGTATGGGTCTATAAAAGGGGCATGGGCGTTTCACTTCTCCTCATATGGGAAGTCGAGTAAGGAGAGCTCTCAAGTGTTTCTCAAGGTATTCTTCATTAACTTCCTCTTGTTCTTCAATTCTTTTAAGTGTTCATTGCAATATTCAAGCTGTTCTTAGGTTACTTGGCTGTTTGATCTTTGGGTTAGTGTGTTTAGCTTAAGAATCGTGTTTGTGGTTTTTGATCTTCAAGGGGTAGATTACTAGAGAGTTTAATTGTTTATATGCTTGTTGTTTGGAAAATGTCGAGTGGAGAGTCTCTAGGCAGCTTGGGAGCCAAATAGATAGTTATGTCGAATCATCGAGTGAAACTGAGGAGGAGGTAACGTACAAAGACTGGTCGTACGAGAAACTGATTGAGAAAGGTGTAGTTACCCTGGCCATGTCTCCTCGGGAGACTCCTACTGAGGCAATACCTTTAAGATCAATTCCTGCAATTGAGGAGCCGAGTGACTTTCCTTGCACCAGTGAGCCTACCAACTTATTATCCAGGAATCCAGCTAGTCGTATGACTGGGAAAATGCTGAGGGAACTCAGTTGTATGTACAGATTTCCTGAATCTCTAGAACTCCGAGTGCCTTCGTCGACTGAGAGAATTGACTACAAGGTCGCGGGGTGGATAGGTTTCTACGTTCGTCCGTTTTAAAGTAGGATTGAGGTTTCCAATCCCCAGACTGGTCTGGGAAGTGTTGAACCATTTTAAAATTGCTCCGTCTCAACTGATGCCAAACGCATGGAGGATTCTATTGTCGATTGAGTGCTTAGCCTTCGAGTTGGGTGTACTCTTCGAGGTAAATGATGTTCTAGAGACATATTACTTAAAGGAGCATCTGAAAGAGAAAGGGAGATATACAATGATCCTTCGACAAAGAAAGAAGCCTCTAGTCATTGGATTGCCGACTAATGATAGGGGAAACTGGCAGTCCTACTACTTCTTCGCAAGGGGTGAGGGTATATTTGGTTTGACTGGGGCTGGTCGAATCCCAGAGTTTTGGTGTTTGTCGAGTGAGTGATGTTCTTTTCTAAGTTTTAGGTTATAACTGTGGTTTGTGTCTTTGAATAATCAAGGGTTTGTCGTTGCAGATCCACTCCTGAACAAATCGTTCCTCTCAACTGTTCGCTCCACCTCAAACGTCGAAGCGATTCTATCTTTGCAAGACGACGTAAGGAACTGCAAGGCCATCTTAGAGGAGAAGAGATTAAGGGCGACTCCACTGTGGAAGGAAATCTATCAGCGCGAAGGTAAAGTTCTGGCCCTCTCTAACGACGTTTTGGCCGTGATAAACTGTAGGTGGTCGATTCAAAAATTGTATGGGGTGAATAAAAAATATCGAGAGCCCTTAAAAATTGAGGAATTTTCATGCGCAGAGGAGATGATGTCTGGTCCATTCACAGTAGCTTCACTCGACGAAATGAAGAGCAGAAAAAGGTCGAGGAAACTGAAGAAGAGAGACTAGAGGTCGAAAGAGAAACTGGCACCCAACATCAAGAGATGATTTCGAGTGGGGGTGTCGTAGAAAAAGGGAAGTCGATAGGCATTATATCATCTGAGAAGAAAAGGAAGTCTGTCGCAGAGGTGGTAGAAACTGAAGAGGATTCTGATACCCTTATACTGAAAGTTCCAAAGGAGTCGACGGCAATTTCAGACCCTTCAAGCATCGATTCATTCGTTGAGGGTCTTCTACTCCAAGGGGATGAAGTAAGACTGGCACAGATTGGGCCGGCGGAGGCCATGAAAAAAGCCATCGCTCTAAACTATCAAGTGAGTATCTATATTTTTTTTTTTTTTTTTTTTTTTTTTTATCGAATGTTGCTCTGATTTGAATGTCGTAGGCCCTGGAATGTAGCTTGTTCTTGCGGAAAAACGCTGAATCCAACCAAAAGAGGGTCAAGGAGCTAGAGAAGGGTTTATCAGCTGTGAAGAAGGAGTCGTCTGAATTGAGGTCTGGACTAGTCGCTTCGCAGAGAAAGGAGAAAGTTCTCGAGAGGGAGCTGAAGGAAGTGAAGGCTAGCTTGAAGCTGGAAAAGGAAACTGCCGAGTTAACGATTGAAGGTTACAAGGAGGGTTTCAATAATTTGAAGAAGGAGAACGAGTTGCTGTTGGAACAAATGGAGGATATTGCAATCGACTCCATGATGAAGAATAGATACGACTTGATGCAAGAATTCCTTGCTGGAAAACATGTCGACTGGAAGCCAGAGAAATGGATGAAGGAATATGAAAGGCGCGCCGCTGGAATTTCCTCGTCGTCTGAAGAAGAAGATGTAGAAGTAGGAACAGAGGTAGAGATGGGGAAGGAGGAAGCTGAGCTAAATCCAATCGAGGTAGAAGCGATGATGGAAGTTGAGAAGAACACAGAAGTAGAAGAAGAAAATGCGGCACAAATCGCTGTCCATTCTGAACCGGTATATGCGGAGGGTGAAGGAGACGTTCCTACCAGCCAACCAGCAACGACGGATGCAGACGGAGCTGACGATTGATGTCGAATTGTTCAGAAATTATCTATAACTTTTTGATAAAACTTGTACTTAGAATTTGTTAGGATGGAACAAGGTTGTAACTTGAATCATTTTGTATATTGAAATGACGAATGGTTTTATGCTTCGAATGTGGAGAATGGAACAAGAATCTATTGGAAAGTTTTATTGCAATTTGTCGAACAACTTCTACAAATTTTATTTCTCTACTGACAGAATGATAAACTTGAAAGTAGACTGGTAAATAACTAATTGGCAAAACATCAAAATTACCGGATAAATTTCTTAAGGTGCATCGCATTCCAACTGTTTCGGATTGGATTCCCCTCTTTGGTTTCCAACTTGTAGGCTCCTTTCCCAACAACTCTAACAATTTGATAAGGGCCTTCCCAATTTGGGCCCAGCTTCCCATCTCCACCTTCCTTCGTGTTCTGAAACACTCTACGTAGGACCCAGTCTCCAGAAGTGAATGTCCGAGTCCTGACATTTTTGTTGAAGTACTTAGAGATTTTCTGTCGATAAGCAGCCAGTCGAATGGATGCGTTGTCTCTTGTCTCATCAATCGTGTCGAGATTGAAGTTCATCAGTTGTTGATTACTTTCATCGTCGAGCCATTGGCATCGTGCAGAAGGGATGAGTTCCTCTGTTGGAATTACTGCTTCCGTACCAAAAGCCAAGGCGAAAGGAGTTTCGCCTGTTGAAGATCTGGTCGTAGTACGATATGACCACAAGACTCCTGGTAATTCTTCCGCCCATGCGCCTTTAGCCTTCTCCAATCTCTTCTTCATCGTGTTAATGATTGTCTTATTAGACGACTCTGCTTGACCATTTGATTGTGGAAAGCGTGGTGTGGAAAAGTTCAACTTGATGCCCCAGTTCCTGCAAAAATTTTGAAAATGATGGCTAATGAATTGTGAGCCATTGTCCGTTACAATTTCCTTTGGTATGCCGAATCGACATATGATATTCTTCCATATGAACGTTTGAACCTCCTTGTCGCGCACCCTGGCATAAGCTTCTGCCTCTATCCATTTCGAGTAATAATCTGTCATTACGAGCAAGTAAACACGTTGGCCCGGTGCTACTGGGAGTTTTCCAACAATGTCCATGCCCCATTTCATGAATGGCCAAGGGGACAGAATTGGATTCAACCTTTCAGGAGGTAGATGGGAAACAGGTGCGAATCTCTGGCACTTGTCGCATTTTTTGGTGAATTCAACAGAATCTTGTCTCATTGTCGGCCAGTAATAACCTGTCGAATGGGCTCGAAGAGCTAGACTTCTACCGCCAGAGTGGTTCCCACATTCCCCCTCATGCAACTCGGATAACACATGTTGAGCTTCATCATCTGCCAGGCATTTCAAATACGGCCCTGAAAATGACCTTCTCAGTAACTGACCTTCAAATATCACAAACCTGGCTGACTGTCTCTGCAATTTCCTAGCCTCTACCCTGTCGTCTGGAAGCTGTCCACTTTGTAAATATTGAATGATAGGAATCATCCAATTGTCGTCTGAGCTGATACTAGCTAAAATTTTCTCTTCCTTCCAGATTGCTGGCCAATTCAAATAAACTACGGGAATTGACCGTGGTTCGTCTCCTTCCATACTCGATCCCAGGGTTGCCAAAGCATCTGCTTGGGAATTCTCGCTCCTTGGTACTTGGGTTATTGAGAACTTGTCGAATGCAATTCGGATATCATTTACCTTCTGTAAATAGGAAGCCATCGCCAATCCCCTTGCATGATAAGATCCCTTGATTTGATTGACGATCAACTGAGAATCTGATGTTATTTCGATCTCCCTCGCACCTAATTCCTTTGCCAATAATAATCCCGCGATCAAAGCTTCATATTCGGCTTCATTGTTTGTTACTCTGAAACCGCATTTAACAGCCTGTTGCATAATGTCGCCTGAAGGAGAAGTAATTACCATTCCAAGACCGCATCCCTTCTTATTACTTGATCCGTCCACCGCTAATTTCCAAGGATTTGCCGGCTGAATTGAATTTATTTCAGCTTCAGCTGCTGCCATCATACTGGGTGTGAAGTCGGCAACAAAGTCGGCCAATGCTTGTGATTTAATAGCAGTTCTCGGCTTGTAGTCTATGTCGTGCTCCCCTAACTCAATTGCCCACTTCATCAGTCTTCCAGATAGCTCAGGTTTGTGGAGAATGCTCCTCAAAGGGTATGTCGTGTACACTGTGATTGCATGTCCCTGGAAATAGGGTCTAAGCTTTCTTGCGGCTGTGACAAGTGCGAAGACCAATTTCTCCATTAGCGGGTAGCGAGTCTCTGTCCCCAGCAATGCCTTGCTTACGTAGTAGACTGGTTGTTGACCCCCTGATTCTTCTCTTATTAAAACTCCACTGACCGCGTGCTCTGAGACCCCCAAATAAAGGTAGAGCCTCTCATGGGCTAGCGGCTTTGACAGCAGGGGCGGTGTGGTCAAATATTGCTTGAGCTGCTTCAGTGCTTCTTCACAAGCAGCAGTCCATTCGAACTTTCCTGCTTTTTTCAAGGCAGTGAAGAATAGAAAACTTTTATCTGTAGATTTAGAGATGAACCTGTTTAAAGCCGCGATCCTGCCTGTGAGTCGCATGATATCTTTTGGGCTGGAAGGGGAAGGTATGTCGAGGATGGATCTAATCTGTTCTGGGTTTGCTTCAATGCCCCGTCGTGTGACTATGTACCCAAGGAATTTTCCTGAAGCGACACCGAATGCACATTTAGTAGGGTTTAATTTCATTCCATACCTGTCCATGATGTCGAAGGCTTCTTCCAAATTGCTAAGATGTTGCTCTGACTTGGTTGATTTTACCAACATGTCGTCGATATAAACCTCCATAGTTTTCCCAATCTGTCGATCAAACATCTTGCTGACCATTCGCTGATACGTTGCTCCTGCGTTCTTCAGGCCAAAGGGCATGACCTTGTAGCAGAATATTCCCCGATTCGTAACAAAAGCTGTCTTCTCCTGATCCTGGGGATGCATGAGGATCTGGTTGTAGCCAGAATACGCATCCATGAAGCTTAGCAGTTCATGCCCTGCAGTCGCGTCCACCATTGAATCAATATGCGGTAATGGATAAGAATCTTTGGGACAGGCTTTATTGAGATCTGTGAAGTCAATGCAGACTCTCCATTTCCCATTCTTCTTCTTCACCACTACTACATTTGCAAGCCACTCGGGAAACTGCACTTCTCTAACCGCTCCGTTCTGTAACAATTTCTGCACTTCGTCGTCAATAATCCGATTTCTCTCTGGAGCGAACTTCCTTCTTTTCTGCCTGACAGGAGAATGGTTTGGATCCACATGCAACTCGTGTGTGATGAGCTCCGGATCAATGCCAACCATATCTGTGTGTGACCATGCAAAGGTGTCGTGTCGTTTCTTCAAGAATTCCACTAACTCTGTTCGTATCTTTGGGTCTAAACCGGCTCCAATCAAAGCTTTGTGATCTGTGAACCGTGGATGAATCTGGACCTCGTCAAGTTTCTCTATATTTGGTAAAGTTTGCTCCGACGCGCAAGGCCCAGACGGTAATTGCTATGCTGAATCAACTTTAGACTTCAATGTCGTTTGGTAGCAGCTCCTTGACGCCAAACGATCCCCCCGAATCTCCTGAATCCCCCATTTAGTGGGAAATTTAATTACCTGGTGGTAGGTAGACGAAACCGCCCTCATGTCGTGAATCCAGGGCCTGCCCATGATCAAGTTGTAAGCCGAAGGGCTATCCAACACCAAGAAGGTAGTTAACTTATTGACACCTGCAACATAAACTGGTAATTGTATTTCCCCCATAGTCATTTTCTGTTCCCCACTAAAACCGATCAAAACTGTTGTCCGTCTACTGACATTATCCAATTCTGTTCCCATGTCGGATAGAGCACTGGCAAAAATTATGTTTGCTGAGGAGCCAGTGTCGATCAGCACACGCTTGACCATGAAATTAGCCACTTGCAGGGAAATGACCAAAGCATCATGGTGTGGATTCAAATCAAGTGAATCCCCGCTGTCTGGAAACTCGATTAGCAAACCTGTGGTGGTTCTCTCCACAGACATTAAAGTGTGAGACGCGTTGGTCGCCAGAGCCCTTGAATGTCTTTTTGCTGCCGAATAGGTTGCCCCACTATTCCTGATCCTCCTGAAATCACATTAACAGTGTTATTAATAGGGGCGGCTGGGTTGGATTATCCCCCTGTCTGTCTCTTTCATCCCTACGAGTCAATGTAGCTTTCCCCTTGTCGGTAAGTAAATCTTTCAAAAATCCTTTATTCAATAATTCCAACACTTCTAGTCTCAATGCTACGCATTCGGCGGTCGTGTGACCGTAGTCCCTGTGGAACTCACACCACTTCTTAGTGTCTTTTTTTGACGAACTATCCCTGGATCGTGGAGGCCATTTTACCTCATTTCCCAACTTCTTGAGTACCGAAACCAATTCTCCGGGAGAAATCGTGAAATTGTAGTCCGGAAGTCGAGGCTTGCTTGCAGGTAGATCCTCCCGATCTTTATACGGTCTTCGTCGTGTGTCCGAATTCCTGTTGTGTGGTCGCCATTCATCCCTATGTAGGTTCCTTCTTTCAGCTGAGGAGGGGAAATCTGATCTGGGTCGTCTGAAAGTAGTATGCCTTCGGTCTACTCGTGAATTGGTTTCATCTACTTTTTTCTTATTCCTTTTATCCTCTTCCCACCTGATCTCTACTTGAGCTCTTGCCATTACCTGGTCCATCGTGCAGCATCTGAATTTTGTCAATTTCTTATAAAGACAATTATCATAAAGAAGACCATTCCTGAATGCCTCGACCGCCGTGGGGTGATGGAGATCGGGAATGGTTATCCGTTCGCGGTTAAACCGGGCAACGTAGCTTCGTAGTGACTCTCCCTTCCTTTGTTGAATTGAGTTAAGGTCGTCTGTTGTCTTCTCCAGCTTGCACGAACTCGCAAAGTGTTGTACGAACTTGTCCGCCAATTCCTGATACGACTTAATAGATCTGCATGGGAGATTGATAAACCATGTTAAAGCTGGCCCAGCCAGAGTTTCCCCAAAACACCTGCACATTCCTGCTTCCCATTGGCTCGGGGATAAGCCGGTTGACATCATTTTAAATTTATAGTGAATAACATGGTCGTCAGGATCTGTAGTCCCATCATATTGCTTCATTTCTGGTGGGCTGAATTTTCGCGGCAATTCAACTGCTACAATTGATTCGTCGAATGGTGTGTCTGAAATTGCCCCGGCCCTGCTTTTCCTAATCGGAAGTTTCACTCCTGGTAGTCTTGACAAAATTGCTTCTTTGAATTCCACCATCTCCCTCCTGATTGAATTGGCCATTAGATGGGTCTGATCCATAGGTAGAGTAGCTGGAGGCTGGTTGCTTTCTGGCTCGCCTGATATAGGGGGAACAATTGGATTGCTTTGGTTACCTCCACTGCTGGTCTGGCCTTGGAGGTGATGTTGTGGGTCGGATGACAGGTGATCCAGCCTTTGCCGTAAACTTTCATTCGAAATTCGCACCGTCGAATTTTCTTCTTCAAGAACTTTGAGTCGTTCTTGGAGTGTGGCTAGTTGTGTCGCCAATTGGTCCGGCATTTGTTCGTTGTTTGAGGCCATTCTTGATTGGTCTGATTGAATGCTTTACTTCTGCGCGATTCGATTGTCGAGCCCCACGGTGGGCGCCAAATTGTGGACGCAGATTTAGATCAAGGCCACAATCGAGATTTTCTTTCTGTAGGGCGCGATTGAATCCTGCAAAATAAATAAAGCGAATAAGGAGTGATCTGCCCACCGGTGTGGTGGGGACCGTGTGCACTCCGACGCTCAAGTTAGCCTATGTAGTGATGAAGTAAGATAAATAAATTAAGGTCTGATATATACCTTAATCTAGTTTATGGGCCGTGAGGGCGGTCAATCGTAGAAATGTCTAGATTTCGGTGTCTAATGCTTTTCGATCCCCTTTCTTGTCTTTCCTTTCTTCTTTTATAGGCTTCTCCCCGTGAATCTGCCCGTTGGAGTCGACTTTATTGAGGGTTTAATTCAGATATTTCATGATAGATAACTGAAGATCTCATCTTCTTCCCATAACTCTCGATCTTAATGGCTACATTTATGTGTCTGTTTCTTTTATATTAGCTTTGTAACTGGTGTCCGTTGATATGCATAACATCTTTAGGTATGGGCTCAATCGGTTGATGGGCTTTTGGCTTCGTCGTGAGATGTCGTTTTTGCCCTTGGGTCAATTTTGGCCCAAACAAAACGTAATTGCTTGTGAAAGTAAATTGCTGAAAGTAAATTGCTGAAAAATAAATTACTGAAAGTAAATGCTGAAAAGTAAAATTGCTGAAAAGTAAATAAAGTAAAAGTACCAATAAAAGAAAAATGGATGAGGTAAAAAGATTTCCACTTTTATACTTCTATTTTAGATATCTCCCTTAATATAATATATTAACTTTGCCTTGTAATTACAAACCTCATATAGGCGGTATCCAGATTAAGTCAAATTAATAATTAATTACAACCGACCAATCAGGCGGTATCCAGTTTAGTCATGTTAAAAACCCATTTAAATAATTACCAACCGACCAATTGGCGGTTATCCTCGTTAAGTCAGGTTTTAACTAGTTTATATATTATATTTAAGGGAGATTATCTAAATATTAGTAATAAAAGTTTTACCTCTTACCCCAGCAAAGGAGTTACCTCCTCATTACTGAAAAGTAAAAAACTGAAAATTAAAGAAAGAAAAGTAATGTGCGTAAAAGTAAATTGCGGAAAGTAAAAAACTGAAAAGTAAAGAAAAGAAAGTGCGAAAGCGGAAAGGAAATTAATTACTGAAAGCTGTAAATAAACAAACAAGATACAATCTTCTTAGTATTCTTAAGGAATTCCTTAGAAGAAAGTATGAATTTTACAAATGAATGAAATGGCTTGGTATTTATAGGCAAAACTTTGCCTCCATCAAATCATCCACCAAATCAATTATTAATTGCTCCACTAATTGCTCCACCAAATCCATTATTAATTGCTCCACTAATCTCTTATCATGTTTGGTGATGATTTGATAATTTTATTATTAATTTAGTAATTTATTTTTTTGCTTTGAAAATGATTGAAAGTGACTTTAATAATTACACACAACACACTTATGGATGGTTCATCAATTTCGGGCATGAAATATTCAGAATTCGAAATTATTTTGTCTTTCAAAGCTGTAGATATTTGAGTCTTCTTTAATCTGGAACTTGAATTTGCTCAATCCGATATCGGAGTAAAACGTTATGCCCAAAATACGACAGATACACAAAACTGGAATTCCAAAAACTGCACTTCGTTAAAACGCCTTTCAAGTTTCCAATCTCCAAAATTAATATGTCAAGTCCAATTTTTGCCCTTATTTGACCCACATTTCGTCCTAAATGATTTCATTAAGTCCCAATATTATTTATCTGCAAAAATAAACTAAAACATATCAAAACGTTTATCGAACCCGAGAAACTAAACAAAATATTAAGTAAAAACGGCGGTAAATATTGATATATTTCCGCTCATCATATACTCTACAATGTATAATGTGTAATTTTTATTTGACCGGACTATGTTGATTTCTATACTCAACCTGGTGGACCCGACACCCAAGTGACTGCCAATAGTATCCATCCTTTTGAGCTCGCCCTCCAGGTGTACCTGCAACACAGAAACACTGGGAAGAGGGTTAGATCGTTTGAACGACCTAGTGAGTGGACAGTTTAAAAAAAATGAAACTGAAATCCTTTTTGAAAACTCATGGTTCTAAAACCAAATCATCTCAAGTAGACCCGGCCAAGGTTCCGATTCCGAACCGGTTGGAACTGGAAGGTTCTGGTTCCAACCAGTTCAGTTAGGATTCCTTCCCTAACCGAACCGGTTGGAACCACTAGAACCTTTTGGTTCCAGCGGTTCCAATAGGAACCTTCCCCCCCCCCCCCCCCAACGGCTAGTAGCCGTTGGGCTGGGTGGGGGGCAAGGAGCCAACAACCAAAAAACTTTTTTTGGGGAATTCCCAAATTACCCCTAATAACAGTAATAAAACAGTTAATTTTATGGGCATTTTAGGTATCACGAAAATATTCTAAAAATGTATAAATATGGGTCATTTTTCATTATTTCAACACACCAATTTCTCAATTCTCAATTCTCAATTCTCTCAATTCCTATAATTCTCTCATTCTCAATTCTCTAATTCTTTAAAATTTCTTAAACAACAAATGGCAAGCTCATCTGAAAACACAATGTCAAATGTGCCAACTCAAGAGAGCGGCCCTGGTATCGGTTTACGTGATTGAACCCTTGAATCAATTCAAATTTGGTGGACACGATGAAGGAAAATTTTGCATCTTCTAACTCCTCCATTTTCTCACGTTTTCTTCTCTAAAAAATGAGGGATGAAAGAGTGATGCCCTCTTTATATACTAGGGGCTGTTTGCAAAAGGTTAAATGATGAAAAATATTTGAAACTTTAAGAATTCTTCAGTTTTGTCAGTAGGTATTATTCATCCGAGTTTTGAGTTGCATTATTGACCTATTTCTAATTCGAATCTGGAGAAATTTCCAACGTGAAAGTTGTAGATCTCAATCTTATATTTCTGACAATATAAAATTCATAAAAAATGAAGATCATATGAAAATGTTACGACCCAAAAACTAATAGCTGTTCGTATTTAACCTTATAATAAATTACATATCGGTACTTCGAGGAATTTATCGAATGTACAACTAGAAATTTTCATGAGCCCGTACGTACTCTTATTATTAAATGTCAGGTATTATTCCATTCATGACTTGGAAATCTGCGAGAGAGTCGGGAATTACCTAGGTGTTACAATAATATATAAATTATCAATATTACCCAGTTAATTTAATTCATGAATTAATTATGCCAAATCAAATAAAACCAGTCATAAAGGCAGTAATAACTTTTATCTATAACAAGTCTAGTTAGGTACTCAATTATACCAAATAAATAAAACCAGCCATATAAGCGGTAATAAAGTTTAATCCAGATTTAAATTAAATATTAATCACTATATTATAATTTATATATTATATATAAATAAGATTAATCTCTATTTTCATATTAAAATTTCACCATTTACCCCAGTAAATGAAATTAGCTACTCCTATTTGAATAAAAAACTTATTATTTAATTATATGAAAAAAACAAAAAAAATAAAAAAAAAAAAAAAAAACAGAAAGAAAGAAAAAACAAAAAAAAGAAAAAAAAAAAGACAAAGATGAGGAAATAACAAAAGAGCGAGTAAGCACTATATAGCATAGATGGAAAGAAGCCTTAGAGGCAAAAGTCACAAGCTGGGTCCTCTTCTTTGAGGTTGAATTTGAAAAGTCACAAGTGTCCTTTGTTTGTTGTTGAAAATTGTGCACAAATTGCATTGGCCACACCTTGCATGCACATCACCATATCACAAGTCTTGTTTTCTTTTTGAAAATCAAAAAGAAAAACAAAAATTAGATGATGAAGAGATGTGGGATTTGTGTGGGTTCTCATTTTTCAGGAAGTCTTATAAGATCTTATTGCGTCCAACACTTGTTAAATATTATAAGTTCATTTTGTTTCCAATCTGAACACGGTGAATATTTTCCAAGTCCGATTTAAATCTAGCTGTCATGTTATTTTTGGGGTTTTCTGGTCCTGGAATTCAGATATCATATCCATTTTTCCTGTTGAGCTTCCGAAGTAGTATTTTACCTACACAATAAATAAAAATCACAATAAAACATAAATATAATTATTATTTTACAAATGTACTAAATTAAGGGGATCAATGAAATTATAAGTGTAAAAATGATTAGTTTCTCTTTTATTAAGTGTACATTTTTTAATACTCATCACACCCCCAACCAGTTTATTACTAGTCCATAAACACGGCCACAGTTCCGGTTCGAAATCGGAACCGAACCGATTGGAATCGGACGATTCCGGAATCGAAACCGTAATATTTCGGTTTGGTTAGGGTTCACCCCTGACTAAACCGAAATCGAACCGCTGGAATCGAATGGTTCCAGCAGTTCTACGGTGGAATCAGTTAATTTTTTTTTTTTAAAATCATTATTAAAATTAAAAAAAACCGGAATGGAACCGAAACCGTTCGGTTCTGATTCCGGTTCCACACTTATGGAACCGAGAACTGGCCGGTTCGGAATCGAACCGGACCGATGGCCACCTCTACTAGTCTCTAGTAATTTAAGCGAAAAACTTTAAAAATACAAATTCTTATCCAAATTAATAATTGTTTTCTTTCTTTCTAAATAATCAAATAAGTAAATTCTCATGTACTTTTTACCATTTTTCCATACACACATAAAACAAGGTATCAATCAATTCATTGTGCCCACAATATTCACAGGTCTAGTTGAAAAGAGAGTAAAATTTTTGTCCTAAAGTTATATTAGAATTCACACCTTTTGACAATGGTAATTTATTTATATACAAAAATAGGTTTTTTTAAAATAAAAGTAAAAATAAAAATACATCTTTAATCCTTGTAACGAGCTTTGGATCAATGACTCCCAAATCAGTTGGCTTTAGGACATTAGGTGTTAAGACACTCATACGGACTTAATTGTTCGGATATGAGCTATTAAAAAGAAGAATTGTCTGATTTCCTTAAGCTTTCTCTTTAACCCATGCAACAAGTTTTGAGCCAGTGACTCTCAGCCCAGTTGGCCTTAGGGCACTAAGTGTTAAAACACCCCTACAAACTTAATTGCTCGAATTAGAAATGTTACGAAATCGAACTTATTTAAAAACACTTATTTTTTACAAACTCAAGCTCTATAATTTTACGCGAACAATCACTGCTTACTGAGACAAGATGTCCGATTATTAAGTAAAAACTTAATTATTATCATTTTTTAAACTAATTCAAGCTCTATCGTTTTACTCGAACAATCATTGTTTGTTGAGGTAAGATGTTCGGTTACTAAGTAAAAGCATGTTAGTTTTTTTGAATAAAAACACAAATTTCATTGTCTTTAGGTGCTACCCCGAACAAACTAGAAAACTGAATATTACAAAATTTTCACTTACAATTCATGTTCATATGTTACCGCATATGTTGATAATACCAGTCAAATGAGCATATGAATATCAAATTTAATCAATATTATGGAGAATTCATAAATTTAAATGATTCAAAAGGAAAGAAACAAAAATAACTTATTACGAATTAAATTGAGATACGTCTCAAGAGCGAAAATTGTAGGGGTTTTATGGCGAAAATCCGGTAACGCAGCGGAAACGCGGAAAATCAAAATTTTCCGATTTCAATATTTTTTCTTGGATCAATTAAATAAACTTATTTATTTAATTACCCAATACTTAAAAACTGAAATTTTACACAAGAAACCAAATTTCTTGGTAATTACCGAATTGGCCCAAAACCTTACAAATTGATCATTTTAGTCCTAAAATTGTCAAATACAATTTTGGATGATTCTAAATCATTTCTAAAATGATTTCCAACATGTCCAACACATCAAAATCAGATAGCAACAAAATCCCCAAATTTTTTGTAATTGCCGAACACACCCATAATTTTTCAGTTTTTTGCAATTTGGTCCATTTTTGTTCAAAATATGTCAAGATCAAATCCAATCAACTCAAAAATTAATATGCATCATATACACATCATAATACATCACATATATGAAAAGCCCCAAATTTGGAAAGGTTTAAGAACCCTAATTTTATATTTTCTACAAATTGACAAATTTTACCAAATCAATTAAATCCAACACTTTAATTCAGAGAGTGAAGTAGGTTTCGGAGGGCGAGTCGGTACTCTCTTCCTTAGGTCCTCTTCCACCGTGATCAGCATCATATGCAGTTCATGGTAGGAAAAGATAATCTCATTCATATTGAAATATATCACGAATTGGCGATAAGAAACTGTGAGCGAACCAAGAATGACACTCCTACCGAGAATGTCATTCAAATGGAGATTATGTTGCCTCAGTTGTTCGATCAAATCGATCAAGTGAAGAACATGTGAGCTCACAGCTTGCCCCTCATCCATTCGCACATGGAATAATTCCATCGCAACTTTATGAACAACAATTTGTTCTTGGTTTATATATGATTCTCTTAATCGCATCATCATACTATGCGCATCTGTCATGCCATAGTATTGTCTCTTGAGTTCTGATGCCATTGAACTTAAGATGTATGATTTAACTTTTAAATCATCATCTTTCCAAGATTGGAAAACTTTTAGTTCCTCTGGTGTTGCGTCCTCAGACACAGCAAGGGGCAGCGGACCCTCGAGTATATATCCTAACTTTTCGGATTCAAGGATAATCCTTAAATCCAAATCCCAATCGGCGAAGTTCTCAGCGCCTTTAAGTTTTTTTGTTTCCAACATACGCGCAAACGGATTAGTCGATTGTGCCGCCATCGCAAATCTATCATATAGATTATGAAAAACGGTTAGCAAAAATTAAGCAGTTTCATATAATATCGAAAGCATTAACTAGATCATGGATTTTTAATCTAAAAATGCCCCTCCCACTAAATCATGCAATACTGTAATCCCCAAACAGAATACAAAGATGTAATAATTAAATTAAATACAAATAGTGAAAGGTGGATCCCATGAATATATTTCAGCTCACAGCTTTGGCACGTTCTCGCCTACGTATATTCATTAGGTAGACAACTCATTGTCAATCACTCAATAGTGACTCATGGGTTTCCGGTCCTGATCGTTCTCGTTGTGACAGCTTTGGCACGTTCAGAATGAGGCATATCCAGGTTAAACTCGTCAATGATATACTCAAGCTACTTGCGTAACCCTGACAGTTTTGGCACGTTCAGGATTCCGCTTTCACTTGAATTTATCTAGTATCAGATATACATCCGACATAAATAAATTTCTATCGGCTACACCATCACAGCTTTGGCACTTGCTCGGATGTAGTCATCGAAAAGGTATCCATAAACCGTATTGACAAGACGGACCATGTAACATGCATCAAATACATAATTAACATTAAACTTTATTAATTAGGAATTTTCCGCAAAATATGCTTTTACTTTATTTAATCAAATTAAATAAACACATGCATGTATAAATTAAAGATTAAATTAAACATTGAATTTAAAAGGCATAATCATATCAGAGTGTCCAGAATCAGATTCGCTCTGATACCATGTTGTAGGGGTTTTATGGCGAAAATCTGATAAGGCAGCGAAAACGCGGAAAATCAAAATTTTTCAATTTCAATAATTTTTCTTGGATCAATTAAATAAATTTATTTATTTAATTACCCAATACTTAAAAACTGAAATTTTACACAAGAAACCAAATTTCTTGGTAATTACCGAATTGGCCCAAAACTTTGCAAATTAATCATTTTAGTCCTAAAATTGTCAAATATAATTTTGGATGATTCTAAATTATTTCTAAAATGATTTCCAACATGTCCAACACATCAAAATCAGATTGCAACAAAATCCCCAAATTTTTTGTAATTGCCGAACACACCCATAATTTTTCAGTTTTTGCAATTTGGTCCATTCTTGTTCAAAATATGTCAAGATCAAATCCAATCAACTCAAAAATTAATATGCATCATATGCACACTATAATACATCACATATATGAAAAGCCCCAAATTTAGAAAGGGTTAAGAACCCTAATTTTATAATTTCTTCAAATTGACAAATTTTACCAAATCAATTAAATCCAACACTTTAATTCAAACTTTACCAAACAAGTCTCACCATCGTGAAACAACTCAAAAACAATTCTAGGTCATCAATGAGTGGCTTAGCAACTCTAGATTGGAAACTTGATTATCAAATAATCAAAAGAGAGCTTATGAAACCATTTCAAGCTCACTTGGAAACCATATATGCTTTGGTCTTTTAAACAAGTTCATAACCAATTAAAACACAAACTAAAAGTGTAGAGACAACATCCTAGCAACACATGTTGAAGCTAAGCATGATAGAAATATTTTATAAGTTGAAAGATTTAAAGAAAAACTTACAAAAACTACTTATATCCAAGCTTTCCTTTTTGTTCTTCAACTTTTGCTCTCAACTCTTTTGTGTTTATTTTGTATAACTTGTTAACCTTAACCTAATGAAAATGAAACAAAAAAATATATACTCACACCAAATTGCCTTGGCCGAATTTGTGTATATATTAAATATCTATATATTTTAATTTTTGTTTCATTAAAGCTTACTTTATCAACTTGCAACTTGATCATTACACATTTAATGAAATTCAACCAGTCAAATAAAGCAACTTAAAGCATCTCCAAAAATATCAAAACTTAAGATATTTATATTTTAATTAATTTAATTATTTAACAATTAAATAATTAAATAATTATTTAAATATAAATATTTTAAATATATGTATTATATTTACTTTAAATATCCAAATACATATATATTTATGATATATGTCAAATATTACAATTTGACATTTAATTCATGTGTATTTAATAAAATTTATCATTAAATACAAATACACAATAATTAGGAAATGACCATTAGGTCTTTCGCATGTATTTTTCGTTTAACATTTAAACGACTTATAAATAATCAGTATTATTCACAAAAGTTGCCCTAGTGCTCTACGAGTATATTTCACTAGTGAGACTCTCTAGATTCAGGCATATCCGTCACGAAATCTAATTTCATGTCCATAATTTACCCACCCGAAAAATATGACGACCATGAACAAACTCGCTGAATCATACAGGTCGAGGTCATGGCATATGTTTAATTCCTCCGTCACATGTATCCGGATATATCCCAGAGATATAGATGTAAACGTCAAATCTCTATAGGGACAATCCCGTCGACGTCTCTATTAGCAATCTCTAAAAGAACACTTAGAACTCACTTCTAAAGTGTACCACGGGCCCATGGTTTTTATTTGATTGCTAATCATAGATGGACTACCTATTCTATGTACACAGAACTGACGGATCCTATCTCGACATACACAGGACACCCTGAGGATCTGTCCACACCCAACGAATATGCGGAGGTCTGATCTGAATAGATCGGTGACATGACTGCCATCTAAGTGTGGAAGATGTCTCATGTGCCCACAGTGGTATCTCAAGTCAAAGAATCACAAATGCTACTCAACCCGAGAAGATTCTCATTGACGTTGGGGTACCATCCATTAAGAATCTTCGGTGAGTCATTCAATTTTTATCCGCTATAAACACCTACACGTCTATACGAGTCTCCAAGACTCATGGTTCATTGAAAAACAATTGGAATCATATATTCCAGTATACGACATGTATCGGTCTCAATGAGTTTACTTTACTGACCAAGTAGTGTAAACCTTGACCAGGAACAGTCTAAGAATGACAGCGTCATGATATAACTCAATGTCGGTTTCGACGCTTTTGCAACTGCATCATGACTAATCAATCTAAGGTCAATTACGTCTTTACCATATAATAAGATATATATTATATTATATAAATTGCTCATTTTATTCATAATAAAACATTTACAAGAGTATTTACAAGGAAATACAACCGGGAATTGACGCTCTGAGCACCAACCCCAACAAAAACTCCTTACACTACCATCTCTGAACAACAATTCCACTTAGTTAGTCAAAAATTTATTGTTAGTTTGTGTGTAGTTTTTTTAAACACAAAAGAAAATCAAAACAAAATATATTTTTTTACACACAAAATAACAACATAATAAAAACTTTTTTTTTACATAAAATAACAACCCAAAAAATGAAAATATTTTTTTTTCAAAGAAAAACACAACAATGAAACATAAAAAAAAAAATACTATCTAGTCAACTATCCCCTCCCCCAACCAAATTGAGACATTGTCCCCAAATGTCTGAATAAGAAAAAACAGAGTTT
>SKCR01048338.1:0-30340 GCA_019454045.1 Zanthoxylum bungeanum | reverse complement strand
GAACATGAATAGCAATGACGAAGACTCAATCAATAATACTTAAGCTAGAGTAATTAGAATAAAGAAGTAAACAATTGGCACAATGGAAAAAAAATAAGCATGCAAATTCACGGTCGTATGCAATTTTAGGAGAAAATTTGGCACCTCTATAGAAATTTTGATGGGATACCCTCCACGGGCACCTAAATGATAATATGGAACAAACTAAAAAATTCAACCAAAAAATTTCACTTTTTTACTCTTTTTTTTTCATTCAAGTGATCACTATCACTCAAGTCCTTTCTTTTTTGATAACGTCAGATGCTGATATTGTGGTTCTGATTTCAGAGGCTGAGTTAGGTTCTAATTTCAGAGGCTGGTTTTCAGGGCCTGATTTTAGAGTCTGATCAGGGTCTGATTTCAGGGTCTGATTTCAGAGGCCACTGGTCAGGGTCTGATTTCAGAGTCTAAATTTCATGGTCTGATTTCAGAGTCTAAATTTCAGGGTCTGATTTCAGAGTCTGATTTCAGGGTCTGATTTCAGAGGCTACTGGTCAGGGTCTAATTTCAGAGGCTGATTTCAGAGGCTAAGTTTTAGGGTCTGATTTCAAAGGCTAAGTTTCAAGGTCTGATTTCAGAGTCTAATTTTAGGGTCTGAATTCAAAGGCTAAGTTTCAGGGTCTGAATTCAAAGGCTAAGTTTCAGGGTCTGATTTCAGACTTCACTAGGGTTTTAGAAACAAATCACACAGCCGCCAAAGAACATGCTTATTTCTTCAACATATGCTAAAGAACAGAAAGTATATGACGAACTGATATGAAGAACATAACAAAAACCCAGAACTGGAAAATGATAAAAGATGAACTGATATGCAAATCACAACAAAATCAGATCCATAAATAAACAAAACGAAAACAGAAACAAGATCCAACAAGAACTGAAACGAAAATAACAAAGAACGAAAATAAAAACAGAATCAAACTAAAAGTAAAGATAGGAAAATCAGACCTTGGAACCCTGTGCTCTAGATACCAAATGACAAGAAACCCACTTGGATTCGAAATCCAAGCAAACCGCAAGCAACATACATAACCCCAAGTACCGCGAATTTGATTTTGTAGGAACAAAACCCTTCCAAGGCCACAAAGAAGACCCACAAAGAACTTGCCCTTGAGAACCTTTAAGATGAATCCTTGTAGTGTTTTGCTAGCAATGGAGACGCACTAAGTTGCCAAACTTAGATAAGTCGATTCAAACTTGAAAAGGGGAATCCCTCCCTTACAAGAATTCAGCCATAGCCAAAGCTTTAAGCTTTTGAGTTTTACAAATTTCGTTCAATAATCCTCAAAAATGAAAAAGAAAGAAAGCTTAAATAGTGTTACAAAGAGAAACCCTAAAGGCATAAAGACAACAATGCCCCTAAAGGCTAAATTACAAAAATACCAAAGTCTTCAAGTCTTCAAGGGCCTGTGAAGCTTCTTTCAAAACTGATTTGGGCCAAGTGAAGTGGCTTTGGGCCCTCTCTATTGAAGCCCACATCCGTCTCTATTTGTTTGTTGCAATCGGCCATAAAACTCTGAACTAATCTCGCCATTGCTTCTCTGAGTCTTTTTGTCCTCTGTCTCGTAATTGGCCCTTCTGGTACTTGTAATGGGTTTTTTTGCTTTGTTGTCGGCCTGGGTCATGTCATGGTCTCTTCTGTCGGATCCTTCTAGTTTAAGGGAGAATTAGTTTTTTTTGGATAAAGTAAGTATATTAACCAAAAAGGAACAAAAGCAAAGGGGCATACCTCAGACAACTAGAGAGGACATGCCCTCCTAGCAGAAGAGCCAAAAGGCTACAAACAACACAAGACCATCAAAAGATGTCATCGGGCAAGTTCCAGGAGAGGTGAAGCCATTTATTATCATAAGATGGTTCCACCATTCGCAATAAACTAGCACGAGTCCGAACAAAAAACATAATGTCACTAAGAAGAACAATGACAGGGCGAGGAGGCACATCATGAGTGCGTGCATTTCCTCTCCCTCCAGATGTAGTAGACAGAAGCTGCGAACGAAAGACGAACAAGGAGATGACATAAGGACACGTCGGTATACTGATAAATCCACTCAACAGTTTGCATCCAAGCCCGAGAACTCCAATCTATCCCACACATAGCCAACATAGTTATCCATATCCGTGAAGAGAAGGAGCGTTGGAAGAAATGGTGATCAACATCCTCCTCTGAACAACCATAAAGGACACATCTCGAGCAAGCAGAGATATTGAAATGTGACAAATAATCTTGAGTATAGAGGCCACCATGAATACCCTTTTTTTTCCTAGAGACTGTCACCTATTCCACATCATTCTCCATTTTAGACCTCATACTAACAGAACGTTTTGAAGATTTTGGCACCCACATTACAGTAGGCTTACTCTTCTATTCCTTTGAGGCATTCCTAGGACAAGTACCCAGAGTGTGGCCAAAAACCCCACAAGAAGAACACTTCATAGGAACCCACTCAAATTCAACCCAAACTTCAATCCACATACCGTTAGAGCACTGAAAATCGAAGTCTTCAACCAAATCATCCCTTGCATCAATTTCAACACAAACTCGGGCATAACTCAACCTTGTACGAGTAAGAGTAATATGGTCCGCATGAAGAGGGCATCCAACCGCACTAGCCACAAAACTCAGCCCCTTAGATGTCCAAAACTCAAAAGAAACACTGTAAAGACTGACCCAAACCAGAAACTTTTTTTGTATGGATAAAGTAAATGTATTAACCAAAATGTACAAAAGCAATGGGGCATACCCCATACAACTAGAGAGGACATGCCCTCCTTGCAAGAAGAGCCAAAAGGTTACAAACAATACAAGACCATCAGAAGATGTCATCGGGCAGGTGCCAGGAGAGGTGAAGCCATTTATTATCATAAGATGGTCTCACCCTCCGCAATAAACTAGCACGAGTCCGAACAGATAATACAATGTCACTAAGTAGAACACTGAAAGGGCGAGGAGGCACATCATGAGTGCGGGCATTCCTCTCTCTCTAGATGTAGTAAACTGACACTGCAAACGAAAGCCGAACAAGAAGATGACATAAGGATCTGTCGGTGTACTGATACATCCACTCAACAGTCTGTATCCAAACTCGAGAACTCCATAACCCACACATGGCCAACAAGTCATCCAAACCCGGTCAGAGAAGGAGCATTGGAAGAAAATGTGATCAACGTCCTCCCCTGAACAACCATAGAGTACATATCTCGAGCAAGCAGAGATATCGAACCTCATAAGTCGATCCTGAGTATAAAGGCCACCCTGAATAGTCAACCAGAGTAGAAAGAAATGGCACGGAATAGCCTTACAAAACTATACAACCTGATACCAATGCATCAAATGTTGGGATTTATGTCCTAGAGCTTCATGTATTGTAAACGTAATATATTTTTGTAATAATAATAAATGCATTATTCATTTTATCAAAGTTGTTTGATTTATATCGCATATTGTCCAATTGTCTTGTTTACCTTGATTACTCTTGTACCTTTAGACTTAGTGTATTTTTGATGCACAAGATGATTTAAGTCTAAAGTTAGTAATGTAAATAGTCCATAGAGAGCGAACAAGGAGGGTACTTTGTTTGTGGTTTATCTATAGCTGCGGTCCATTCTATACTTGTATGACGATCTTGATCTGGGATCGTTCATGTAGTGACATGGGAATGGAGGCACCTTGTATGATAAGATCATATAGGATTGGACTCAGATAAATACGAATTTCTTTTAATATCCGTTAACCGAAGAAATTCATTTTATCTAATAGATGGTCATATATGGATTCGATCTTAATCCTGAGTGTACTACGAACTCCTGCATGACAGGTTATGTCCTTTGATTTACTATGGTGAGGTTGGTGTTGCATTCCCAGCCAATAACTACGTATTTTGGGGATATGATTTGATATGTAGCTGGGAACTTTTTACATAGATATGGAATTCACTCCTTTTTACGAGAAGCAGATTAATATCTCTTTTAAGAGTTGATTCGAGACTTGAACAATTTGAGCGCTCAACATTTCTATTACGAATAGAAAGTATTTTATATTCATAATTATTATGAATTAATTGTTCATTATAGAATCAATGGTGCTTAAGAGACAAAATATTTAGAGGGGTTTAACGGACTTATGACCCGGCTCTATTTATGAGATATTCGTGAAGGGTTATATCCATATGTAATGACTATATCGATGGACACCGAAAATGTTCGGTTTATTTAATCCATCTACGGTAACGAGAGTTCAACTTTGAGTTTTTAGTGGAATAACGCGGAGTTAATAATTCGTAATATTTGATTAAATAGTTTAATTAATATTTCGGAATTATTGGAGCTTGGAACCGTAGGTCCATTTGATCCCCGTGCTAGCTCGATTAACTGTAGCAAACCTAATATAATTAGATTGTCTAATTATATGCTCACATTATATTTATTTATATATTATTAATAAGATTAATAATATTTATCGTCACAAATGAAAACTATGTTAAATTAGTTTAACTTAATGTTTTCTAGAATTCTTTGATTATGAGATAATCAAGTCTTGATTATGAGATAATCAAGTTAGTAATAACTATGAGATAATTACTACAACATAATTGAAGGTAAATAAATCATTATTAATATATTGATTTTTATTTACCATTGGAGACAAAGCCATATGGCTTACCATGTCATCCAAGCAATTATGTCTATTAGGTGGCTTGGATACACCTAATAGATCTGTCATTAGCTAATGCATTTTATGCTTTGGTATGGCCTCCACATTCATGTGTTTGCCATTGAAAGAAAGCATTGAATGCTTAATGACAAAGCCACTGTCTTTAGCTTAACATTTCTTATGCTTTGGTATGGCATTCACATTTTTGTGTTGGCCATTGCAAGAAAGCATTAGATGCTTAATGACAAGGTTAGTTGGCTTGTGTAAGAGAATATAATCTCTACCATTTCTCTCACTTCCTAAGGTTAATATTTTGCAAACATTCACACAATTGTTGTGAGAAAAAATTTGAGAGAAAAGAGAGAAGAACTTCAAATATTCACAAGTGTTGTGAGAGTATTTGAAATTCCAAAGAGCCAAACACCATTGTGACATCCTAAATCTCTAAATAGTTTAGAGGTTTAATCTTTGTGAGTGAAGCCCACACTTCGGTTTGTTGGTTCCGAGTCATAGTTCGGAAGATCGAGTGGTTGATCTAAATGTTCGACACCAAATGATTGATCTTGGCTACTACAACAAAGGGAGAAGGCAAAGAAAATTTTGAAGATCCATACCGGACCCGGTGCCACCACAAGCAACTTCCGCCGCGCTAAGGAAAGTCATTTCCTACATCAAAGTGCCCCTCGTCTTCATAGCATTCCAAGCATTGCTCACTGAAAACATCCTTCTACCTTCATCCTCCCAAACCAACTCATAAGGATCCAACGGAAGGGACTGAGCCAACTCAACAAGGATAACAGACCTAGCCGGAGGCAAACGCCAAGAAGAGTATGAGATAATAGTAGCTATTGTAGCCATCCTACCCAAGCCAGAGTCATAAATGACTCTCTCACCCATAGTATCCACAATCGGACCCAATGGATACCAGTTATCAAACCACAGTAAAGCCTTCTCACCATTCCCAATCCTAAAACTCATCCTACGACGAACCCATGATCTAAGCTCCAAAATCTTCTGCTAGCTCCACGAACAATCTCCAGGACACGACACCTCCCAAAAGCTATGCCCATAAAGTCGGTAAGACTGAACCCAATTCGACCAATAGGAGATCTGACCAGAGCAAAGAAACCATAAATACTTAACAATGGCCACTCTATTCCAAGTTTCCAAAATCTTAATCCCCAAACCTCCATCTTCCAAAGGTAAACAAACTATACTCCAAGCCACCTTCGCCCCTGAGGAAATAAGATCACTACCCTTCCAAAGGAAAGATCTGAGAGTCGTCTCCACCTTCCTAATAACAGACTTAGGAAGAATGAACAAGGATGACCAATAAACTTGAATGGAGAACAAAACTGACTTGATGAGCTGAAGTCGCCCCGCATACGAAAGAAACCTACTACTCCAACTCTTGGCACTCCCCGATAAACGCTCAACAAGGGAAGCACAGTCTGAGGCCCGAAGCTTAGTAGAAATCAAGGGAACTCCCAAATACCGCACTGGAAGCACACCCTCTTGGAAACCCAAAACATGAAGCAACCGATCCTTAAGAGTAGGGGAAATACCGAAGGAGAAAATATGACTCTTTGTTGGATTCGGGACCAAACCCCATAAACCCATAAACTGCCGAAGACAATCCCTAATCAAAGAGACCGATGAAGCATCCGCCTTACAAAAAATCATCAAGTCATCTGCAAAACAAAGATGTGTGAGACAGACATTTGAACAGCACCAATGAAACTTGAAACCCCGATCATGAGCCATATTCCGAAGTAAACCCGTGAGAACTTCCATAGCCAAAACAAAAAGATAAGGAGTCATAGGATAACCCTGACGCAAACCACGATCCCTAGAGAAAAAATCATTCAGCTCTCCATTAATAGACACTGGGAACATAATAGAAGTCATACACTCCCTAATGCAACCCACCATCATCTTTCGAACCCAATAGTCCTCAAAACCTCAACCATAAAATCCCAACGAACAATATCATAAGCCTTCATCAAATCAATCTTAAGAGCACATCTCGGGATCCCGCCACTCCGATGATAATTCCTCACCAGTTTCTGACACAATAAAATGTTGTCACTAATATGCAGCCTCGCAGCAAAAGCAGATTGATTAGTATTGACCACTGAAGGAAGAACAGTCTTAATCTGATTCGCAATAAGCTCGGCAATACACTTGTAAATAATGTACAGTAAGAAATAGGTCAAAAGTCCTTAACCTATGAGGGGTTGGGGATCTTTGGGATCAGAGCAATAGACGTTGCATTAACCTGCTTCAAGAGTATGCCCGAACAAAAGAAAGAATGAATAACACAAAGGACATCATCACCCACAATACTCCATTCTTAAGGAAACCCGAATTAAACCCGTCTGGACCAGGAGCCTTATTATCCTTCATAGAAAACAAGACAGTCTTAATCTCATCACAAGAAACCTCACGGGCAAGAATCTCCTGTAGGAAACGACTTTCCTTAGTGCGGCAGAAGTTGCTTGTGGTGACACCGGGTCCGGTATGGATCTTTAAATTTTCTTTGCCTTCTCCCTTTATTGTAGCAGCCAAAATCAATCCTTTGGTGTCCAACACTTGGATCAACCACTCGATCTTCCGAACTATGACTCGAAACCAACAAACCGAAGTGTGGCCTTCACTCACAAAGATTAAACCTCTAAACTATTTAGAGATTTAGGATGTTACAATGGTGTTTGGCTCTTTGGAATTTCAAACACTCTCACAACACTTGTGAATGTTGGGTTGTATGCCCTAGAGCTACATGTGATGTAAACGGTTTCATGCGTTTTGAAATAAAATGATGCATTATTCATTTATCAAATTGTTTGTTTATCTTTCGCATATTATATATCTTCGTAAATATCGTAGATTACTTATGTACCTTCAGACTTAGTGTATGAGTGTCATACACCAGAGGATTTGAGTCTGAAGTTAGTAATCTTAAATAGTCCATAGAGAGCAAACAAACCGGGTACTTTGTTTGTGGTTTATCTATAGCTGCGGTCCATTTTATATTTGTATGGCGATCTTAATCCGGATCGTCCATGTAGAGACATGAGAATGGAGGCACCTTGTATGATGCGATCATATAGGACTGGACCCAGATAGAAATGACATTCTTATAATATCTGTTAAGCAAAGAAAGTCATTTCCATCTACTTGATGGTCATATATGGATTGATCTTAATCCTGAGTGTATTACGAACTCCTGCATGGCAGGCTGTGTCCTTTGATTTACAAAGGTGAGGTTGGTGTAGCAATCTCAACCAATAGCTACGTACTTTGGGGGCACAGTTTGTTTTGTAGCTGGGAACGTTTTACATAGACATGGAGTTCACTCCTTCTTGCGAGAAGTAGATGAGTATCTTTCTTAAGGGTTGATTGGTACTTGAACGATTGAGCGCTCAAGTCTTTCTATTACGAATAGAAAGATTAATATTCATAATAGTTATGAATAAATCGTTCATTAGAGAATCAATGGTACTTAAGGTAAAAATAATTAGAGGGGTATAATGGACATTATGACCCGGCTCTAATTACGAGATACTCGTGAAGGATCAATTCGTATGCAATGACTATATCAGTGGACACCGACTTGGTTCGGCTTAATATTTCATCTACGGCAACGAGAGTGCAACTTCGGATTTTTAGTGGAATAACCCTGAGTTAATAATACGGAATATTTAATTAAGAGCTTAATTAATATTTCGAGATTATTGGAGCTCAGAATCGTAGGTCCATTTGGTCCCCGTGCTAGCTCGATATACTTTAGCGGAGTTAATATAATTGGATATTCTAATTATATGCTCACAAAGAATAAATATTATTAATATGATTAATAATATTAATTACATCACACTTGAGACTATGCATTAAAATTAATGTAAGGTATTAATAATTATATGATAATTATTAAAAATAGAACATTGAATTATATATGATATAATTTAATAAGGCTAAGATTTATTTTGGAAACAAAAATCATCACCATGGTCGAATTCCTTATTAGATAAGGAATATGATTTGTTTGTTTGGGAAACAAAATCAAATCAAAATACATCACCATGGCTGAATTCCTCATTGGATAAGGAATAGGATTTGTTTGTTTGGGAAACAAAATCAAATCAAAATACCTTAGCTTGGCCGAATTCCTCATTAAGTAAGGAATAGGATTTGTTTGTTTTGGAAACAAAATCAAACAAAAATTCCTTGCCTTGGCCGAAATTATGAGAGGATTGGGAGACTTATGGTTGATTTGTTTTATGAAACAAATTACCCTAAGTATAAGAAAAAAAAAAATAATATTTTCTTTTAAGAACAAGACATTAGAAAACCCTAGCCTTCTTCTCTTCTTCATGCTCTCAAGAGTTGAGAAAGTTAATTGAAGAACCTGAAAATTTTTTCGGTGTGTGATTTAATCTCTAAAACGTTTAGGGATTAATTTGTGAGTGTAGCCCACACTACCCTCCGTAAGTAACGAGACATAGCTCGGAAGATCTTGTGGCGTTGGAAATCTCTTCTTCCCCTCTCTAGTAACTCACGGCAGTGAGGCAGTAAGTTCCCCACTACCGCACACACATCACCAATTTTGGGGCTCGGTTTTTGTTTGGTTTTAATTCAGTTTTTGGGAAACACTTTGGGATAATTTTAGGGCTGAATTAGGATTGTTTTTTAGTGAAGAATCAGACCTAAAAGCCTACAGCAGATCACGCAAATTGTGGACTGGTTTGGGTGCAGTTCACGCGTGTAACGGGTGCAAAACAGTCCGCTATTTCACTGCAGTTCAATGGATTGTTCGTGGACTGTTTCGGTGGCATTCCGGGGCTGAAATCTTGTTCTAAACAGAAGCAAAATTTCAGTATACCCACTGGTACCATTCGGCCAAAGGAAGGGCAAAGTAGAAAATTTTTTCAAGTTCGATCCGTGGGCCTAACCGCTTCCGCTGCGCGAGGGAAAACATTTCCTACAATTGGCATCAAGAGCGAGGTTGAAAAGTGCTCTTAACCCTTCACTTTTTCATTTAAAGTTTCTATTTTTAATATATTTATATGAGTTATAAATATGATATGCATGTTTAGATGAGTGGACACATTGTGATATTCATGTGATGAATGGTTTTGTTATTTCATGTGATGAATGGATTTTGCATTGGTCGTAAATTTTTCTGGCTCTTATTTTTGTAGTTTGTTTTGGTTTTGGGATGTAAGGTCATAAGGTCATTGTTTATATTTGTTGTAATTTTAATTTTCAATGTAAAGTTTCAATTCTTTGTAATTTGGAGCACCGAAGTCGCAAAGAGAGCCAACACCACTTTGGAGCGGGATTTGAAGGCCAAGGAATGCCTTGGTGAATCTTTTGTACTAATTAGATTAGTATAGAAAAAAAAGAAAGAGCCCGGTCAATGCAAAATAATTTTTATGTTATATGTATGTTTATTTCGAATTGTTTGAATAACATGTCATATAGCTTAGGGTGCCCACTCATGCATTTTACTTGCCATAACATGTCATAGATGCATTATCATTACAAACATAAAATTATGATTTTATGTAATTTAAAATGTTTAAGTTAAAAAAATGATATGCATTGAAATCATTAATTAGATTAATTGGATTTATAGTCTAAAACTTGAATTCTAATATATTGGGCTTAATTGGTGCATAATAAATTCCATTGGTATATAGGATGGAAACCCGAATATAAATTCCATAGCCGATTCCGAATGGACAGAAATATGATCTGTACTCGGGATACAATTCCACGTACTATTGGATTTTATAACGCACTAAAAATTTATTAAAATGTTTAATTGAATTTTGACCATTTAGAATTCCATGATTTTAGACCCTTAAGTGCCTAGTATTTTAAGAGTTAAAATATTGTAACTCACTTATACCACTCTAATTAAATTAGTTTAATAGAGTAAACATATTAGTAGAGATAATATTAGTGACACAATTTTAATAGTTAAAATTGATTTAGCTCACTTATGACAAACTAGTGTAAATAACAATTATGATTTAGCCGCCATAAGTTTATCCACACTAGTTAAAATAAAATATTAGTTTTTTTAGATAGAAACCTTAATATTTAAAATAGTGAGTGGGAGAGGGATATACGACAGTACATCCCACGATCTCCGTTGTTAGTCCAAAAATGTGAGATTCAAAAGGCGCCTCGAGACGGCTTTGTTTTCATCCCCCTACGGATGGTGTCCATTTTGGGTCAATATCAAGTTTGGGTTTCGAGAGGATAGGGATTCTAGATGTATCTTGTGAACTGACCTACCCTACGGCGGCACTTCACTCGTTAAGTCAAAGAATCCCGAAACGGCGGGTTACACTCACAAAGGAATAATTAACTGTTAATGAAATTCCTTGATCAAATAAAACGGTAGTTGTTTAATATAGGAATAAGAGTTATTCCCGCATATATTAAATTGACTGAGATTGTCTCGATCTATCATGCGAGTACTTGACCTACCCTACGGCGGCACTTACTTGTGGGATGATAGGTTTCTGTGGCGTAGCAATTCTCTTAGGTTTCTAATTCATTATTCATGGTTCTTGCATCATGTTTAATTTTATGCCAAAATTCTTGATGATTTTAATATGCGATGAATGAATGTTGAATGCATGTTTATTTTATTTTCAGCCATGGTTTCTCCAATTATTTCCATACTTTCAAACGATAAATTGACCGGAGAAAACTATGTTAAGTGGAAAAGTAACATGAACGCTATCCTGGTCTGTGAAGACCTGAAGTTTGTCCTGACGGAGGAACGTCCTCCCGAGCCGGCCAGAAATGCTGGTCAAGCTGTGCGCCATACCTACCAAAAATGGGTTGCAGCAAATGAGAAAGCCCGCTGCTACTTGCTAGCAGGGATGTCTGAGGTTCTTGCTGCAAAGCATGAACCTATGGCTCTAGCATCTCAGATGATGGAGTCATTGCAGGGCATGTTTGGGCAGCCTTCGAAGCGTCAACGCCATGAGGCCATGGTCTCAGCGATGACTGTTAGGATGAAGGACGGGACATCAGTCCGAGAGCACGTCTTAAGGATGATGACTTATCTCAACACTGCTGAAACCCATAGAGCTCGTATTGACGAGCGTAGCCAGGTGACCATGATTATGGAAACTCTTCCGAAGAGTATTCTGTAGTTTAAAAGCAACTATGTTATGAACAAGTTATCTTTTAGTTTGACCAAACTACTTAATGAGCTCACCCATTACGAGTCCATGCTTGTGGATCCTCGTAAGTCCAATGCAGAGGAAAATATTTCCGAATCTTCTAAATCTGCAAAGAAGAAGAAGAAAAAACACTGGAAAGGCTAAGGGTAAGCCCATGAAAAAGAAGAACAAGAAAGGCTCCAAGGATGCCAAGCCCAAAGGAAAATGTTTCCACTGCGACAAGAATGGGCATTGGAAAAGGAACTGTCCTAAATACCTTGCTGAGCTTAGGAGAAGGAAAAATGACACAGGTAAATATGATTTACTCGTTATTGAATCTCTATTAGTGGAGGATGATAAATCCGCTTGGATTATTGATTCTGGGGCCACTAACCATGTTTACAGCTACTTGATTCATGGAGGGACCTTGCTGAAGGTGATTACACCATGAGGGTCGGGACAGGGGATGCCGTTTCAGCAAGAGCAGTGGGAGTTTCCAGTTTAAATTTTATTAATAATAGTTATTTAAATTTGAACAATGTGTTATTCATTCCTGGTTTTCGCAGGAATCTGATTTCTGTTTCTAGACTTTTGGATGATGGTATTCAGTTTCTTTTAATAGCAATTTGGTTATGATTGGTAGAAATGGATTAACTATATGCACAGGAAACTCAGAAAATAACTTGTATGTGTTAAGACCGTTAACACATAGGTCACTGCTCAACACTGAAATATTTAAGGTTGAAAAACCTAAAACAAAACTGCCAAAGATTTCTCACGATGACACATGTCTATGGCATCTTAGACTTGGTCACATCAACCTTGACCGGATAATAGATTGATAAAGAACGGAGCCTTAAACCAGTTAAAGATCGGGATTTTACCAGTTTTTGAATCCTGTTTAGAAGGAAAAATGACCAAGAGACCTTTCACTGGAAAAGGTATAAGAGCCAATCAACCACTAGAAACTAATACATTCGGACGTTTGCGGACCGATGAATGTAAAAGCCCGAGGTGGTTATGAATACTTCGTCACATTCATTGACGATTATTCAAGATATGGGTATGTCTACCTAATGCATCACAAATCAGCTACCTTTGAAAAGTTCAAGGAGTATCGTGCTGAGGTTGAGAACCATGTGCCACGTGTCGCTAATCACCATGTGCACGTGTCGCCTTCTGATTGCGCCTCATCACCGCGTAACACGTGTCACACCTTGATTCTGCTGACAGAACACGCGTGGTCAACCCGCGTGGACAAAGCCGCGTGCTGGCGTCGCGACGCCAAAAGCCGAAACTGCCTATAAATTCAGCTCCTCTTCACTTATTGGTGTGCTTTCCTTGGGATATTTTCCCTAATTTCATAGGAAGCATCTAGTTTTGTAATAATAAAATTATGTATTTTTATTTTTAGTTTTTATTACAGCTTTTTATTTATTTACTTTATGTTTTGTAGTTAAATTTCCGCTGTGGTAAAAGGTGAAACATTTAATGTAATTATCTAGGTAAATCTCACTTAACTATAATTTATAAATTATAATTTAACCGGATTAATTAATAATGTCAGACTTTTTACCGCCTATATGGTCGGGTTAAATATAAATTACTTTACCGCCTATATGGCTAGTCTTTATGTGACAGGGGTATGCCCCTTTGCTCTTTGTATAGTTTTCTTTGGTTATAATACTTACCTTATCAAAAAAAAAAGAATATAAAATAATTTATATATTATAATAAGTGAGATTCCTAGATAAGAAATATTAAATGTGGATCCTCTAACCCCAGCATTTTATTTTATTCTAGGGAAGTGATGAAACACAATATTCACACTTAATAATTGATTTTTTTTTATGGGTAACTCTTTAGTTTGTTTATTGAGTGTTAAGCTTAATGCTTCTTGTTGTCTGATCACCAATAAGATTGATATGGTAAACTTAAAATAAACTAGACATAGGGATTTTAGGTTTCAGCCTTAGATTCAATATAACATTATTGAGAGTTATTATTTGAAGCTATCTTATTTACTTGTATCTAATTTTCTTTATTTTGATCTGTAATTTTTATTTCTTTCTTTTGTTTTCAGGTGATTGAAAAATGGAACATTATTGGGAGATTGAGAGATTACGTGATTTACAAGAAGATACACCCCACATCTGGGAGCAACAGTTTGGTTTTCTGAGGCTTGTTGTACAGCCCAACGACTATCACTGGATGCTAGAACCAAGCACTACTACAGTTACTCATCAGAACGAAATGGGGAGATGTGTGATTTGTGATGGTAACCACCCAAGCGATCAATGCATATACTTTTCAGAGTGGTAAAATTATCAGAATCATTCAAGGTACGAAGAACCGTCATATTTTCCATCTCATCCACCATCTACCTTCGATCTTCATCAACAATCAGAACCATCAGAGGAAGATCAGATGATTGACATGCTCAAAGATTGGGTCAAGAAACAAGACGAAAAGTTGGATACAATGCTTGAAACATACCAGAATCAATTTGAAAGTATTCAGAGACAATCATAATTCATTCAGAGACTGACATATCAAACAAGACAGTACCTCAAAGACCATTTTCAGATGAACCTTCGAGTACCAAGCATTTCACGATGACACTTTAGCAGAAGATAAGGTTGAACAGAATCAAGAATCAGAGGTATCAGTTCAGAAGCCCGAACCGACAAAGTCTCGATTTGATTTTTATTATTCTGACTCTGACGATGATGAAACTGAGCTGTTTGTACCAACTGCATCAACATTTGAGGATGGAATTCTGTGACTGGGGGTCTATGGCTGACCGATATTGCACACCATCATTTAGCTATTGCAATTCTTTTTCTAATCGCGGGTCACATTTATAGGACCAACTGGGGAATTGGTCATGGTCTAAAAGATATTTTAGAGGCTCATAAAGGTCCATTTACAGGTCAAGGCCATAAAGGACTATACGAGATCCTAACAACATCATGGCATGCTCAATTATCGCTTAACCTAGCTATGTTAGGATCTTTAACCATTGTTGTAGCTCACAATATGTATTCCATGCCCCCTTATCCATATCTAGCTACTGACTATGGTACACAACTGTCATTGTTCACACATCACATGTGGATTGGTGAATTTCTCATCGTTGGCACTGCTGCGTGATGAATGATATTTATATCACTATTTCCCACTCATTTACCTAATATTTGTATTAGTTTCTCGGGTTTTGTGAACGTTTTGATGTGTTTTGTGTTATTTTACAGATAAATAAAGTTGGGAAAGCATTGGAAGTAATTTGGGGACAAATAGAGAAAAAATGACAAAAGGGGCATTTTCGTAATTTTCAGCGTCGCGACGCCTAAAGTGAGCGGGACATTGCTAACGTGCACCGAGGGACACGTGTCAGAATCTGAAAAATTGGACTTGCTAACGTGCGCCGACCTTGCTAACGTGCGCCGTGCCATGTGTCATCACAGAAGATCAGCTAAAATGCGCCGTTTTCCATGTGTCGAAATCTCATTGGACCGAAGCAAACGCATCCAGCCACGTGTCGAGTTCTCATTGGACCGAATCACAGGCGAATCACATGCTGCCACATGTCAAGTTCTCATTGGACCGATCCTAAGCGCGTGCCACGTTTCGGATTTTCATTGGACCGAAAGCTCAAACTAATCACCATGTGCACGTGTCGCCTTCTGATTGCGCCTCATCGCCGCGTAACACGTGTCACCACCTGATTCTGCCGACAGAAAAACACGCGTGGTCAACTCGCGTGGGACCAAAGCCGCGTGCTGGCGTCGCGACGCCAAGCACTATAGTGTCGCGAAGCCAAAAGCCGAAACTGCCTATAAATTCAGCTCATCTTCACTTCATTTTGGTGTGCTTTCTTTGGGATATTTTCCCTAATAATAGGAAGCATCTAGTTTTAATAATAAAATTATGTATTTTATTTTTAGTTTTTATTACAGCTTTTTATTTATTTACTTTATGTTTTGTAGTTAATTTCCGCTGGGGAAAAAGGTGAAACATTTAATGTATTATCTAGGTAATCTCACTTAACTATAATTTATAAATTATAATTTAACCGGATTAATTAATAAAGTCAGACTTTTAACGCCTATATGGTCGGGTTAAATATAAATTACTTTACCGCCTATATGGCTGGTCTTTATGTGACAGATAATTACCGCCTATATGGCTGGTGTAATTGGACTAAATGGATTACCGCCTATATGGCTGGTTTAAATGTTTAACATTATTAATTCCTGAGAAAGCAGAAATAAAATAATTTATATATTATAATAAGTGAGATTCCTAGATAAGAAATATTAAATGTGGATCCTCTAACCCCCAGCATTTTATTTTATTCTAGGGAAGTGATGAAACACAATATTCACACTTAATAATTGATTTTCTTTTTATGGGTAATTCTTTAGTTTGTTTATTGGTCTTAAGCTTAATGCTTCTTGTTGTCTGATCACCAATAAGATTGATATGGTAAACTTAAAATAAACTAGACATAGGGATTTTAGGTTTCAGCCTTAGATTCAATAGCTCATGATCTTCCTTGAGGATAGATAACCCTTTAATAGATTTCCTTACAGGATAGACATATACATGTCGGGCGGGGTAACCATAATTGGAACTTAATCTAATGAATCCAGGTAATTTGGTTGACATAGACATATGGTTCAATTGGGTTATACTGGGTATTTCTGTCTGACCATCGACAGAGGCTTTTGCATATTTTCGTGTTCCAGGTTAGCAATCTGATTTATTACACATAAATAAGAGAATCAATTCATCTTTATAATACTATTGTGTGGAGTCACGACCCTAGATCTTTGAGTCTTTTCTTTTATTTTTCTTAGTATTTTCTTTTGAGTCTATTTTTATTTAATTAGCAAATCCACATTCAACCAACCAAAAGCAATCAATTCCCTTTCCCTATAAATCAGATACCTGTAATTAAATAGTATCATTAATTAATAACAA
This sequence comes from Zanthoxylum bungeanum, assembly GCA_019454045.1. Taxonomy (NCBI): domain Eukaryota; kingdom Viridiplantae; phylum Streptophyta; class Magnoliopsida; order Sapindales; family Rutaceae; genus Zanthoxylum; species Zanthoxylum bungeanum. The sequence continues at coordinate 13,474 of SKCR01048338.1, read as the reverse complement.
CAGTAGGAAATTAAGTCATGTCGTGGGATCGATTATTTTTATAATACTTGAACGATACGTGCGCTTGCGTTTTATACGTTGTGTTTACGCCGGTCAAGTTTTTGGCGCCGTTGCGGGGACTTATTTTTCTTGAGTTATTAACTTTGAAGCTATCTAATTTACTTGTATCTAATTTTCTTATTTTTAACTGTAATTTTTATTTCTTTCTTTTGTTTTCAGGTGATTGAAAAATAGAACATTATTGGGAGATTGAGAGATTACGTGATTTACAAGAAGATACACCCCACATCTGGGAGCAACAGTTCGGTTTTCTGAGGCTTGTTGTACAGCCCCAACGACTCACTGGATGCCAGAACAAGCACTACTACATTTACTTCAGAACGAAATGGGGAGATGTGTGATTTGTGATGGTAACCACCCAAGCGATCAATGCATATACTTTTCAGAGTGGCAAAATTATCAGAATCATTCAAGGTACGAAGAACCGTCATATTTTCCATCTCATCCACCATCTACCTTCGATCCATCAACATCAGAACCATCAGAAGAAGATCAGATGAACATGCTCAAAGATTGGGTCAAGAAACAAGACGAAACTTTGGATACAATGCTTGAAAACATGCCAGAATCAATTTGAAAGTATTCAAAGATAATCCGAATTCATTCAGAGACTGACAGATCCAAACAAGACAGTTAGCTCAATGACCATTTTCAGATGAAGCCTTCGAGTACCAAGCATTTCACGATGACACTTTAGCAGAAGAGAAGGTTGAACAGAATCAAGAATCAGAGGTATTAGTTCAGAAGCCCGAACCGACAAAGTCTCGATTTGATTTTATTATTTCTGACTCTGACGATGATGAAACTGAGCTGTTTTGTACCAACTGCATCAACACTTGAGGATGGAATTATGTATCCTCAAATGAAGATCTTTGGAGATTCCATTGCACAAATATTGAAAGAAGATCTACCTGAGCAAATCATTTCACCAAATCAGAGGATGAAGACCTAAAATCTGGCATTTCTTTTCATCCTCAGGTGACAATTTTGAAGCATGTATTTCACAGATGACAGATGAAGAGCTGAATGCAGAAATTTTCAAATACATCAGTGAAGAAATGTGGAGCAATAAGCAGAGCAAATGGAGGAGCAAATGACTAACCTTATTGAAAGATCCAGTGAATTCAGGCGAAACATCACTGTTTTGGGGAATACAATTTAGAGAAATCACCCAGAAGCTTGACAGAATGGAACTTCCATTCAAGGTCAAGCACCATACGAGACCTCCTGATTTTATTTCTTCTTTGCAAGAACCACTGGAGCAACAAGGAGCAAAAAGGTGGCACAAGCACTAAAAGGGACAAAGTTTTTTCTGCTACCTTACCGTGGAAGAGACCCTTCAAAAGCAACGCTCATAGGATTGTCTTAATCGGACGTCCAAAACGACACTGAAACCGCTTGACAGATGGATTTCATTCACGTCTGGCTGAAGACGAAAAATTTAGCGCTAGCAGGAAGGCAACCCATGTAATTTGTTGTAATTTCTGTTTTCATATTTGTGTATACATGTTGTAGTAGAGTTTTTTTAATTTGGTGTTATTTTTGTGGGAAAAGCCACAAACAGAGCATTTTAAGAAGACAGAAAGAATGGTGTTTGGCAATCACAAAAATGAGAACCAATTCATTAGCGATGGCTGAGTAAGGAATGAAATCTTGAGACGCATCCTAATGGATTTTATATACCAATCGAGTGACGTATTGCGTACACAATTCTGTTGCCTTAATTATTGTTTTGATTCGCTTTTCTGTTGTAATTATCTTTATTTTCGTAGATAGGATCCAGACTTTTTGACATTTCACGATTTCTTTTGTTTTGTTTAGCTAACAAACAATCCTATGGAATATACTAGTGCTATTATTACTCACCCTTTTCAGGTACTATACATTCAGCCCGTATTACACATTTGAGGCATCCAGATTTAAGAAAGAAATATATAAAAATGGAAGCCACTTCAAGAAGACGAATGAGAACATCTGTGTGTTTTACGGTAGTAGTGTTGGTGTTAAGCCACAATACGTAGAAGTAGCACAGGAATTGGGTCGAGTCTTAGCTGCAAGGAATATGCACTTAGTATATGGTGGAGGCAATCTTGGACTAATGGGGATCGTTTCAAAGGCTGTACAGGAAGGAGGCAGTCACGTTTTGGGAATCATCCCAAAACCCTTGGCAGAGGCAAATCTTATTGAACCATCAAACGGAGAGGAACTGATCGTGCCAGGTATGTCTGAATGACTGATAGAAATGATTAATCGTGCTAATGCTTTTATTGCTTTGCCAGGTGGCTTGGGTACATTGGAGGAAATTTTTATTGTGCTATCTTGGGCGAACCTGAACATACACCAGAAACCACTTGGACTATACAACGTTGAAGGATTTTATGATTTTCTTTGTGTGTTTCTTGATGATGCTCGAAGAAATGGGTTCGTGTCAAAACCTATGAAAGAACTCCTCTATACTGCCAGAACTGCTCCGGATCTAATAGACCAACTCTTAGCCTATGAACCACAAGTTGACCCTATCCTTTCAAAAATAAATTGGTCTGAGGACGATCGTGGTAAGAGGCGTCGGATTAATCTAGATCTTAACCTTTATTCGTTGTGTAGAATTTCAGCTAACCAGGTATTATCTTCTAAACTCTTCTTCTACTGTTTAAGACATTGGGGACAATCTCTCATTTAGGTTTGGGGGAGGGAATTAGTTGATTAGTATCTTGTTTTTAGTTGTGTGTTGTTTTTTTTTTAGTCCAAAATTTTTTGAAAAATACAAACAAAATTGAACAAAATTTTCAAAAATTAAAAAATATAGTGTGTTTTCTCTGTTTTCGTTTTTATTTCGACTAAAAAAGGTGAACTTGGTAAGAGATAGCTGAGTAAGGAGTTTCCACTCCTGAGACGTATCTCAAAATATTTTGAAATAAGTTAATTGTGTGTTTATTCATTTAAATTATTTAATTTATAATTTCTCCATAAAATTGACCTAAAATGATCTTCATATGCTCAGTTGACAGTATTATCAATATACATGGAAACATATATAAACATGAACTGTAATTGAAAAGTTTGTAATATTCAGTGCTCTAGTTTAATTGGAGGGAAGCATCTCAAAAAGCAATGGCGTTAAGTAAAAAAAAAAAACGTTTGAGATCCGAGTTATTTAAGTCTGTAAGGGTTGTTTTAAACCTAGTGCCCTAAAACAAACTGGTTGGGAGTCACTGGCTCAAAGCTCGTTACATGGATCAGAGATGTTGCCGAATAATATATATATCTGAAGTCTGAGTAATTAAGTCTGTAGGGGTGTCTTAACACCTGGTGCCCTAAAGCCAACTGGTTTTGGGAGCCACCGGCCCAAAGCTCGTTTTATAGATGGAAGGAATTGTATATAAATAAAAAATAGAGAAAAATCAAAGAAAAAATCCGAAAATTATTCCCTTGCTACAAAAATGGTGTGTGAATTGAATGAATTTTTATGTCAGTTCTCCGATGCTTCTTTATGTCACCTTCTGGTTCGTTTGTCTTTTGCCAGCGTCAGTCTACCATATTTTGAGGGAGAGGAATGCTCGCACTCATGATATGCCTCTTCGGCCGTTTCTGCTCTTCTTTATGATATTGTTTTTGATGTTCGGAATCGTGCTAAGCTTTTTACGTAAGGTGAAACCATCTTATTGACAATAAATGGCTTCACCTTTCGTGGCACTTGCCCGATGACATCTTCTGTTGATCTTTGCTTGTTGCCTTTCGGCTTTTCTTCTAGGAGGGCTTGTCCTCTCTAGTTCCTGGGGTATATCCCTTTGCTCTTTGTATAGTTTTCTTTTGGTTATAATACTTACTTTATCCAAAAAAAGGTGTGTGAATTCTGATAAAACTTTAGGACAAAAATATTATTCCTTATCAACTGCACTTATGACTGTTGTGGTTAAAAAATGAGTTGTTTAATATTATGTTGGCTGTGTATATGGAGAATGGCTATATAATCGAAGAATTTACTTATTCAGTAATTTAGAAAGAAACAAAACAACTAGTAACTTGGAGTAGAAGTTTCACCTGATTAGTCACTAACTTCTTTATTCTATTTTCGCATGTCTTTTTGCTTTTGTGTGCATTAGTTTTACTTTCTTTTTACTTTTGTAAAATGTTTGTGGGTATCATTGCTGTAAACCCTCACGAGACTATAACTCGTCCACTAGGGACACCTAGGGGTTTAAAGGCTTGTTGCATACGCTAAATGCAACTGTGATCCCTACGAAAGTGGCATAGTTTAAATTTGTTTTTGTTATTCTATTTTGTGTTTTGCTCGAGGACTAGCAAAATGTTAGGTTTGGGAGTGTGATGAGTGATATTTATATAACTTTTTGCCACTCATCTAACCTAATATTTTGTATAGTTTCTCGGGTTTTGTGAATGTTTTGATGTGTTTTGTATTATTTTGCGGATAAATAAAGTTGGGAAAGCATTGGAAGTAATTTGGGGACAAAATAGAGAAAAAATGACAAAAGGAGAATTTTCGTAATTTTCAGTGTCGCGAAGCCAAGACCTTCAGCGTCGCGACGCCTAAAGTGAGCGGGACATGCTAACGTGCACCGAGGGACACGTGTCAGAATCTGAGAAATTAGACTTGCTAACGTGCGCCACCTTGCTAACGTGCGCCGTGCCACGTGTCATCATCACAGAAGTTCAGCTAAAATGCGCCGTCTGCCATGTGTCGAAATCTCATTGGACCAAAGCAAGCGCATGCCACGTGTCGAGTTCTCATTGGACCGAATCACATGCTGCCACGTGTCAAGTTCTCTTTGGACCGATCCTAAGCGCGTGCCACGTTTCGGATTTTCATTGGACCGAAAGCTTAGCTAATCACCATGTGCCACGTGTCGCCTCCTGATTGCACCGCATCGCCGCGTAACACGTGTCACCACCTGATTCTGCTGACAGAACACGCGTGCTGGCATTGCGATGCCAAGCACTATAGCGTCGCGACGCTAGAAGCCGAAACTGCATATAAATTCAGCTCCTCTTCACTTCATTTGGTGTGATTTCCTTGGGATATTTTCCCTGATTTCATAGGAAGCATCTAGTTTTGTAATAATAAAATTATGTATTTTTTTTTAGTTTTTATTACAGCTTTTTATTTATTTACTTTATGTTTTGTAGTTAAATTTCCGCTGGGGTAAAAGGTGAAACATTTAATATAATTATCTAGGTAAATCTCACTTAACTATAATTTATAAATTATAATTTAACCGGATTAATTAATGTCAGACTTTATTACCGCCTATATGGTCGGGTTAAATATAAATTACTTTACCGCCTATATGGCTAGTCTTTATGTGACAGATAATTACCGCCTATATGGCCGGTGTAATTGGACTAAATGGATTACCGCCTATATGGCTCGTTTTAAATGTTTAACATTATTAATTCCTAAGAAAGCAGAATATAAAATAATTTATATTATAATAAGTGAGATTCCTAGATAAGAAATATTAAATGTGGATCCTCTAACCCCAACATTTTATTTTATTCTAGGGAAGTGATGAAACACAATATTCACACTTAATAATTGATTTTCTTTTTATGGGTAATTCTTTAGTTTGTTTATTTAGTCTTAAGCTTAATGCTTCTTGTTGTCTGATCACCAATAAGATTGATATGGTAAACTTAAAATAAACTAGACATAGGGATTTTAGGTTTCAGCCTTAGATTCAATATAACATTATTGGGAGTTATTAATTTTGAAGCTATCTAATTTACTTGTATCTAATTTTCTTTATTTTTATCTGTAATTTTTATTTCTTTCTTTTGTTTTCAGGTGATTGAAAAATGGAACATTATTGGGAGATTGAGAGATTACGTGATTTACAAGAAGATACACCCCACATCTAGGAGCAACTGTTCGGTTTTATGAGGCTTGTTGTACAGCCCAACGACTATCACTGGATGCTAGAACCAAGCACTACTACATTTACTCATCAGAATGAAATGGGGAAATGTGTGATTTGTGATGGTAACCACCCAAACGATCAATGCATATACTTTTCAGAGTGGCAAAATTATCAGAATCATTCAAGGTACGAAAAACCGTCATATTTTCCATCTCATCCACCATCTACCTTCGATCTTCATCAAAAATCAGAACCACCAGAGGAAGATCAGATGATTGACATGCTCAAAGATTGGGTCAAGAAACAAGATGAAAAGTTGGATACAATGCTTGAAACATGCCAGAATCAATTTGAAAGTATTCAGAGACAATCAGAATTCATTCAGAGACTGACATATCAAACAAGACAGTTACCTCAAGGACCATTTTCAGATGAAGTCTTCGAGTACCAAGCATTTCATGATGACAATTTAGCAGAAGAGAAGGTTGAACAGAATCAAGAATCAGAGGTATCAGTTCAGAAGCCCGAACCGACAAAGTCTCGATTTGATTTTTATTATTCTGACTCTGACGATGATGAAACTGAGCTGTTTGTACCAACTGCATCAACACTTGAGGATGGAATTCTGTAACTGGGGGTCTATGGCTGACCGATATTGCACACTATCATTTAGCTATTGCAATTCTTTTCCTGATCGCGGGTCACATGTATAGGACCAACTGGGGAATTGGTCATGGTCTAAAAGATATTTTAGAGGCTCATAAAGGTCCATTTACAGGTCAAGGCCATAAAGGACTATACGAGATCCTAACAACATCATGGCATGCTCAATTATCGCTTAACCTAGCTATGTTAGGATCTTTAACCATTGTTGTAACTCACCATATGTATTCCATGCCCCCTTATCCATATCTAGCTACTGACTATCGTACACAACTGTCATTGTTCACACATCACATGTGGATTGGTGGATTTCTCATCGTTGGCGCTGCTGCGTGATGAGTGATATTTATATCACTATTTCTCACTCATCTAACCTAATATTTTGTATAGTTTCTCAGGTTTTGTGAACGTTTTGATGTGTTTTGTGTTATTTTACAGATAAATAAAGTTGGGAAAGCATTGGAAGTAATTTGGGGACAAAATAGAGAAAAAATGACAAAAGGGGCATTTTCGTAATTTTCAGCGTCGCGACGCCTAAAGTGAGCGGGACATGCTAACGTGCGTCGTGCCATGTGTCATCATCACAGAAGATCAGCTAAAATGCACCGCCTGCCATGTGTCGAAATCTCATTGGACCAAAGCAAACGCATGCCACGTGTTGAGTTCTCATTGGACCGAATCACCGGCGAATCACATGCTGCCACATGTCAAGTTCTCATTGGACCGATCCTAAGCGCGTGCCACGTTTCGGATTTTCATTGGACCGAAAGCTCAGCTAATCACCATGTGCCACGTGTCGCCTTCTGTTTGCGCCTCATCGCCTCGTAACACGTGTCACCACCTGATTCTGCCGACAGAACACGCGTGGACCAAATCTGCGTGCCGGCGTCGCGACGCCAAGCACTATAGCGTCGCGACGCCAAAAGCCGAAACTGCCTATAATTCAGCTCCTCTTCACTTCATTTGGTGTGCTTTCCTTGGGATATTTTCCCTAATTTCATAGAAAGCATCTAGTTTTGTAATAATAAAATTATGTATTTTTATTTTTAGTTTTTATTACAGCTTTTTATTTATTTACTTTATGTTTTGTAGTTAAATTTCCGTTGGGGTAAAAGGTGAAACATTTAATGTAATTATCTAGGTAAATCTCACTTAACTATAATTTATAATTTATAATTTATAATTTATCCGGATTAATTAATAATGTCAGACTTTTTACCGCCTATATGGTCGGGTTAAATATAAATTACTTTACCGCCTATATGGCTGGTCTTTATGTGACAGATAATTACCGCCTATATGGCTGGTGTAATTGGACTAAATGGATTACCGCCTATATGGCTGGTTTTAAATGTTTAACATTATTAATTCCTGAGAAAGCAGAATATAAAATAATTTATATATTATAATAAGTGAGATTCCTAGATAAGAAATATTAAATGTGGATCCTCTAACCCCCAGCATTTTATTTTATTCTAGGGAAGTGATGAAACACAATATTCACACTTAATAATTGATTTTCTTTTTATGGGTAATTCTTTAGTTTGTTTATTGAGTCTTAAGCTTAATGCTTCTTGTTGTCTGATCACCAATAAGATTGATATGGTAAACTTAAAATAAACTAGACATAGGGATTTTAGGTTTCAGCCTTAGATTCAATAGCTCAAGATCTTCCTTGAGGATAGATAACCCTTAATAGATTTCCTTACAGGATAGACATATACATGTCGGGCGGGGTAACCATAATTGGAACTTAATCTTAATGAATCCAGGTAATTTGGTTGACATAGACATATGGTTCAATTGGATTATACTGGGTATTTCCGTCTGACCATCGACATAGGCTTTTGCATATTTTCGTGTTCCAGGTTAGCAATCTGATTTATTACACATAAATAAGAGAATTAATTCATCTTTATAATAATATTGTGTGGAGTCACGACCCTAGATCTTTGAGTCTTTTATTTTATTTTTCTTAGTATTTTCTTTTGAGTCTGTTTTTATTTTAATTAGCAAATCCACATTCAACCAACCAAAAGCAATCAATTCCATTCTCCTTATAATTAGATACCTGTAATTAAATAGTATCATTAATTAATAACAACAGTAGGAATTAAGTCATCGTGGGATCAATATTTTTATACTACTTGAACGATACGTGCGCTTGCGTTATACATGTGTGTTTACGCCGATCATGCAGCCATTTTATGGTAATAGACTATGATCCAACTACTCGATACAACGATCTCTTAGATCGTGTGCTTCGGCATCGCGATGCAATCATATCACATCTCAACTGGGTATGTATATTTCTAGGATTTCACAGTTTTGGTTTGTATATTCATAATGATACCATGAGTGCTTTAGGGCGTCCACAAGATATGTTTTCAGATACCGCGATACAACTACAACCCGTCTTTGCTCAATGGATACAAAACACCCACGCCTTAGCGCCTGGTGCAACAGCAAACACCAGTTTGACTTGTGGGGTGGTGATTTAGTGGCAGTGGGTGGAAAAGTTGCTTTGTTACCTATTCCCTTAGGAACCGCAGATTTTTTGGTACATCACATTCACGCATTTACGATTCATATGACGGTATTGATACTCCTAAAAGGAAATCTATTTGCTCGTAGCTCGCGTTTGATACCGAATAAAGCAAATCTTGGGTTTCGTTTCCCTTGTGATGGGCCTGGAAGAGGGGGACATGTCAAGTATCCGCTTGGGATCATGTCTTCTTAGGTAGTTCTGGATGTACAATGCAATTTCCGTAGTAATATTCCATTTCAGTTGGAAAATGCAGTCAGATGTTTGGGGTAGTATAAGTGATCAGATGGTGGTAACTCATATTACAGGAGGAAACTTTTCGCAGAGTTCCATTACGATTAATGGGTGGCTCCGCGATTTTTTATGGGCACAGGCATCCCAGGTAATTCAGTCTTATGGTTCTTCATTATCTGCGTATGGCATTTTTTTCCTAGGTGCTCATTTTGTCTGGGCTTTTAGTTTAATGTTTCTATTCAGTGGGCGTGGTTACTGGCAAGAACTTATTGAATCCATCGTTTGGGCTCATAATAAATTAAAATTTGCTCCTGCTACTCAGCCTAGAGCCTTGAGCATTGTACAAGGACGTGCTGTAGGAGTAACCTATTACCTTATGGGTGGAATTGCCACAACATGGGCGTTCTTCTTAGCAAGAATTATTGCAGTAGGATAATGGCTAGGAGGATTTGAAAGGCATTATGGCATTAAGATTTCCAAGGTTTAGCCAAGGCTTAGCTCAGGACCCCACTACTCGTCGTATTTGGTTTGGTATTGCTACCGCACATGACTTCGAGAGTCATGATGATATTACTGAGGAATTATCAGAATATTTTTGCTTCTCACTTCGGGCAATTAGGAATAATTTTTCTGTCGACTTCCGGAAATCTGTTTCATGTAGCTTGGCAAGGAAATTTTGAGGCATGGGTACAGGACCCTTTACATGTAAGACCTATTGCTCATGCAATTTGGGATCCTCATTTTGGTCAACCGGCCGTGGAAGCTTTTTCTCGGGGAGGTGCTCTTGGCCCGGTGAATATCGCTTATTCTGGTGTTTATCAGTGGTGGTATACAATTGGTTTACGCACTAATGAGGATCTTTATACTGGAGCTCTTTTTCTATTATTTCTTTCTGCCATATCCTTAATAGCGGGTTGGTTACACCTACAACCGAAATGGAAACCGAGCGTTTCATGGTTCAAAAATGCCGAATCTCGTCTCAATCATCATTTGTCAGGACTGTTCGGAGTAAGTTCCTTGGCTTGGACAGGACATTTAGTACATGTCGCTATTCCTGGATCCAGGGGGAATATGTTCAATGGAATAATTTCTTAGATGTATTACCACATCCCCAATGGTTATGCCAACTTTTTACAGGGCAGTGGAATCTTTATGCTCAAAATCCCGATTCAAGTAGTCATTTATTTGGGACCTCCCAAGGATCAGGAACTGCCATTCTAACCCTTCTCGGGGGATTCCATCCACAAACGCAAAGTTTATGGCTGACCGATATTGCTCATCATCATTTAGCTATTGCAATTCTTTTCCTGATCACGGGTCACATGTATAGAACAAATTTCGGGATTGGGCACAGTATAAAAGATCTTTTAGAAGCACACATTCCTCCGGGAGGACGATTGGGGCGTGGATATAAGGGCCTTTATGACACAATCAACAATTCGCTTCATTTTCAATTAGGCCTTGCTCTAGCCTCTTTAGGGGTTATTACTTCCTTGGTAGCTCAACACTGTACTCTTTACCTGCTTATGCATTCATAGCGCAAGATTTTACTACTCAAGCTGCGTTATATACCCATCACCAATACATCGCAGGATTCATCATGACCGGAGCTTTTGCTCATGGAGCTATCTTTTTTATTATAGATTACAATCCAGAACAGAATGAGGATAATGTATTGGCAAGAATGTTAGACCATAAGGAAGCTATTATATCCCATTTAAGTTGGGCCAGTCTGTTTCTGGGGTTCCATACTTTGGGACTTTATGTTCATAATGATGTCATGCTTGCTTTTGGTACTACGGAGAAACAAATCTTGATCGAACCGATATTTGCCCAATGGATACAGTCGGCTCATGGTAAAACTTCATATGGATTCGATTACTTTTATCTTCAACGAATGGACCTGCATTCAATGCGGGTCGAAGCATATGGTTGCCTGGCTGGTTAAATGATATTAATGAGAATAGTAATTCTCTATTCTTAACAATAGGCCCTGAAGACTTCTTGGTTTATCTTGCTATTGCTCTAGGTTTACATACAACTACATTGATCTTAGTAAAGGGGGCTTTAGATGCACGCGGTTCTAAGTTAATGCCAGATAAAAAGGATTTCGGTTATAGTTTTCCTTGCGACGGTCCGGGACGAGGCGGTACTTGTGATATTTCGGCTTGGGACGCATTTTATTTGGCAGTTTTCTGGATGTTAAATACCATTGGGTGGGTTACTTTTTATTGGCATTGGAAACACATCACGTTATGGCAGGGTAACGTTTCACAGTTTAATGAATCTTCCACTTATTTGATGGGCTGGTTAAGAGATTATCTATGGTTAAACTCTTCCCAACTTATCAATGGGTATAACCCGTTTGGTATGAATAGTTTATCAGTCTGGGCGTGGATGTTCTTATTTGGACATCTTGTTTGGGCTACTGGATTTATGTTCTTAATTTCCTGGCGCGGGTATTGGCAAGAATTGATTGAAACTTTAGCATGGGCTCACGAACGCACACCCTTGGCTAATTTGATCGATGGAGAGATAAACCAGTGGCTCTTTCCATTGTGCAAGCAAGATTGGTTGGATTAGCCCACTTCTCTGTAGGTTATAATTCACTTATGCGGCTTTCTTGATTGCCTCTACATCAGGCAAATTTGGTTAATTCTTTCTGTTTTGTATCCGCGCGAGAATATAATTTCTTTCGACGGAGAAGGGGTATGCCTTCTTATATTTCTACATCTATGATCCAACTTGTATCATTGATAATAATAGGAACTGAACCGCTATGGCAAGGAAAAGTTTGATTCATAGGGAGAAGAAAAGGCAAAAATTGGAACAAAAATATCATTTGATTCGTCGATCCTCAAAAAAAGAAATAAACAAAGTTCCGTCGTTGAGCGATAAATGGAAAATTCATGGAAAACTACAATCCTCACCCCGTAATAGTGCACCTACACGTCTTCATCGACGTTGTTTTTCGACCGGAAGGCCGAGAGCTAACTATCGAGATTTTGGACTATCTGGGCACATACTTCGTGAAATGGTTCATGCATGTTTGTTGCCGGGGGCAACAAGATCAAGTTGGTAAGGATTAACATATCCCTTCATTTTTATTTTCCTGTGATCATAGGGGGGCCCCTTTACCATTCTGTACAAATAGAATAGCCTATTTTTACAGGTATGGAAAAGGGGTGCATTCAATCCTTGCCTCTTCATTAGTTCCCAATTCTTCTCTTCATCGCGGGGTAGAGCAGTTTGGTAGCTCGCAAGGCTCATAACCTCTGGTCACGGGTTCAAATCCCGTCTCCACAACATTTTTGATTTTTTGACAAAAAAATGAGGTTTGATTCTGTTAACTATTAACACTTTCATTTTTCTGTTGGGGTGGAAAGATAGAACCACTATACTATCACGGTCAACTATAAGGAATCGTTTATCATATTAACTACATTATTTTACCCTGGCGGATATCGGGAATCGAACCCGCGTCTTCTCATTGGCAAAGAGAAATTTTACCATTCGACTATATCCGCATTTTTTACTTGAAATGTCTGGAAAATCTTTATCCCGAGTTAGGCCAGATACTCTCTTCAGGGTAATTCCATCAAATTCCACTACCAAACCAATTAAAACCAATTTAAATGAAAGTCAAGTAAATATTGAAATTTTCAATATTAATTGAAATTCATTATTGAATAGTTTTCAATATTTTATTTCTATTAATTAATATATTAATATTTATTTCGAATATATATATTTTTCTATAAATAATATATATTTATATTAATACTTAGATAATTATATTATCTTTATTAGAATTCTAGTAAATAGATTTGAATTCTCTAATTTCGATTATTATTATTTTTTAATATTATTTTTCTTTATAATAATAGAATTTCAAATAATCTAATTTTAGTTTTATGGTTGATTTTTCATTCAAGTTCCATAAGTTTGATCCCTCCCACGAATACGAATTTTTCGGGTTTTGAGACACATTAAAATTCACTATAAGTCTTCAAAATGAAAATAAAGAAATCACAAAAATTCGTGGGAGGGGTCATTTCATTGTTGGATTTGGAACGAATAGATTTAAGAGATGAGA
>SKCR01048337.1:0-40282 GCA_019454045.1 Zanthoxylum bungeanum | reverse complement strand
GCACGGTTTCTATGGGGCTTGAATAGAGAGATTGGCAACCATGGTGGAGTTGCATCACTAGGTTGATTTGGAGGATATGCTGCACATGACTATCAAGGTAGAAAGGCAACTCAAGAAAAGGTCAACATCCAGATTTGGTACTCAAGCTACTTCTGCATGGAAGGGAAAATGGGTTCCGAATGATAAGCGAGATGGAGGCTTTGACAAGCCTAGAGGCGAGTTCAGTGGAGTTTTTAATAAGCCTAGGGCCGAACCTAGTGCCAAGGGTAAAGAGGCTGCAGAACCGAGCAAAACTAGACCAAAACCTGAGGGTGCAGCTACTAGAACTAAGGATGTAAAGTGTTTCAAATGTTTGGGCATGGGACACTATACTTCACAATGTCCCAATAGGCTTACCTTAGTGATTGATAAAAAGAGTGAAGAGGTTTACTCAACCGTTAGTGAGGTTGAGGAGGAGATGCCAGAGTTGGTGGATGCTAGTGACCATGAGGGAGCTGCATACCCGCTGAATAACTTATCCTTAGTTGTCAAGCGTGCTTTGAGTGCACATGTTGTAGAGGATGAGAGTGTGCAGCAGAGGGAGAACATATTCCATACTAGGTGCTGTGTGAATGGAAATGGGTGTAGTATGATCATAGATGGGGGCAGTTGTACTAATGTTGCTAGCACAGCTTTGATTGAGCGATTGGGGTTGAGTTGCTTGAGACACCCGAAGCCTTACAAGTTGCAGTGCTTAAATGATTGTGGGGGAATAAGTGTGACAAAGCAGGTATTGTTGAGCTTTACCATTGGGCCATACACAGATGATGTCCTATGTGATGTGATTTCGATGCATGCATGACATATTCTTTTGGGCAGGCCGTGGCAGTTTGATAAGAAGTTTATTCATGATGGGTTCAAGAACAAGTACTCTTTTCAGCATAAGGGAAAACCCATTACATTATACCCACTTACACCTGCACAAGTCCATGAAGATCAGGTTAAGTTGCAACTTGAGCGTGACAAAGATAGAGCAAAGGGAAACACCACCTTGGGTGAGACTAGTGAGAGTGATGTATCTGGTGAGAAAAATACGGTCAAGGCCGTGGGAGTTCCCAAGGGGAATGTGAGTGCACGTGAGGGGGAAACAAAATGGAGAGTTAAAAAGAGTTTCTACATGGGTGAGGGTGAAGCGAGGAAAGCATTCAAGGCTAGCAAGCTCATGCTATTGTTAGTCTATAAGGAGTCTCATATTTATTTTACTAACACTGACCATTTGCTTCTTGTGTCTATTTTATTTCTTTTGCAGGATTATAGTGACGTACTGATAGAGGACATACGTAGTGGGCTTCCACCCATTAGAGGTATTGAGCACCAGATAGACTTCATACCTGGGGCAGTCATTCCTAATAGACTGGCTTATAGGAGCAATTCCGAGGAGACAAAGGAGCTACTAAGGCAAGTACGGGAGTTGATGGACAATGGGTATGTAAGGGAAAGCATGAGTCCTTGTGCAGTACTATTGCTTCTAGTTCCTAAAAAAGATGGGACGTGGCGTATGTGCGTTGATTTTCGAGCTATCAACAATATTACGGTAAAGTATCGTCACCCCATTCTTATACTAGATGACATGTTGGATGAATTGCATGGTTCCAAAATTTTTAGTAAGATTGATTTAAAGAGTGGATACCATCAAATTCGCTTGAGAGAGGGAGATGAGTGGAAAACTGCATTTAAGACTAAGTATGGCTTGTATGAATGGTTACTTATGCCATTTGGTCTGTCAAACGCACCTAGCACATTTATTAGATTGATGAATCATGTTATGCGTGCATTTTTAGGCAAGTTTGTTGTGGTTTATTTTGATAACATCTTAGTTTACAGTAAAACAGTAGATGAGCATGTTATGAATTTGAAGCATGTTCTTGATGTGTTAAGGTAGGAAAAACTGTATGCTAACTTTGATAAGTGCACTTTTGTATGGATAGAATTGTTTTCCTTGGATTTGTTGTGAGTACAGATGGCATCGAGGTAGATTTGGAAAAGGTGAAGGCAATTCAGGATTGGCCAACACTAACAACAGTGACAGAAGTCAGAAGCTTCCATGGATTAGCAAGCTTCTACCGAGATTTTTCAAGACTTCAATAGTATTGCAGCACCACTGACTGAAGTAGTGAAGAAAACTGTTGGCTTCAAATGGGAAAGAGCAGGAGCGTGCATTCCAGGATCTTAAAATGAAGTTGTGCAAAGCACCAGTTTTGGCGTTACCCAACTTTGAGAAGACATTTGAGATTGAGTGTGACGCATCCGGGATAGGCATTAGAGCGGTTCTTATGCAAGAAAAACGACCAATTGCCTACTTTAGTGAGAAGCTTAATAGAGCAATTTTGAGATACCCCACATATGACAAGGAGTTGTATGCACTAGTGAGAGCCCTTGAGACTTGGCAGCATTATTTGTGGCCTCGAGAGTTTGTGATCCACACAGATCATGAATCATTGAAGCATCTAAAGGGCCAAGGTAAGCTGAACAAACGACACAGAAAATGGTTAGAGTTTGTTGAGACATTTCCAAATGTAATCCGCTACAAACAAGGTAAGAAAAACATTGTCGTCGATGTACTATCGCGAAGGTATGCTTTACTTACTTCATTGAGTGCAAGAATGCTTGGGTTTGAATTTATTAAAGAACTTTATGCTAGTGATATTGACTTTAGTATTATCTGCTGCATGTGAAAAGTCTGCTTTTAGTAAATTCTACCAACATGATGGGTTTCTGTTTAGGGAGAATAGATTATGCAATTCCTGTTTGTAGTATGCGTGAGTTGTTAGTGAGGGAAGCACATGGGGGAGGTTTAATGGGGAACTTTGGCATTGCCAAAACCTTAGGGGTATTGAGTGAACATTTTTATTGGCCTAAAATGTGGAGAGATATTGAGCGTTTGTGTGATAAATGCTTAACTTGTAAACAGGCTAAATCTAAGGTTATCCTCATTGGGTTGTATACACCATTGCCTATACCTAGTGAGCCATGGGTAGATGTATTGATGGACTTTATCTTGGGTTTACCTAGGACTAAGAAGGGTAGAGATTCCATCTTTGTAGTGGTTGATAGGTTCATTAAGATGTCACACTTTATAGCATGTCATAAAACTGATGATGTCACTAACATTGTTGACTTGTTCTTGAGAGAAGTAGTACGACTCCATGGGATTCCACGGAGTATAGTTTCAGATCGTGATGTCAAATTCCTTAGTCACTTTTGGAAAGTTTTATGAGGTAAGTTGGGAACTAAACTTTTGTATTCTACTACTTGCCACCCCCAAACTGATGGCCAGACCGAGGTTGTTAATAGGACTTTGACTCAGTTATTGCGTACTATGATCAATAAGAACTTAAAAACCTGGTAGGATTGTTTGCCTTTTGTTGAATTTGCATATAATCGTAGTATTCATTCCTCTACATCTTACTCACCATTTGAAATTGTTTATGGTTTTTAGCCACTAACTCCATTAGATTTGTTACCTTTTCCTGTTGATGAGCATGCAGGGCTAGATGGAAAAAGGAAAGCCGATTTGGTGAAGCATATACATGAGAAAGTAAGAGAGCGAATACAACGAAAGAATGAGCAATATGCTTCTCATGCTAATAAGGGAAGAAAGCGTGTGGTATTTTAGCCTGGAGATTGGGTTTGTGACATGATCCAGGCAGACAACAACCAAATGACGCATTACAAGTACCAGAAGGGCCAATTACGAGGCAGAGGACCAAAAGACTCAGAGAAGCAATGGCGGGATTAGTTCAGAGTTTTATGGCCGACTGCAACCAACAAATAGAGGCGCATGTGGGCTTCGATGGAAAGGGCCCAAAGCCATTTCACTTGGCCCAAATCAGTTTAGAATAAAGCTTTCTAGGCTTTTAAAGACTTAAAGACTTGATATTTGTGTAATATCGTTTTTAGGGGCATTATTGTCTTTATGCCTTTAGGGTTTCTTTTTGTAACAATATTTAAGCTTACTTTCTTCTTCATTTGAGGAACCAACGAATTTGTAAACTCAAAAAGCTTAAAGCTTTGGCTATGGCTATGGCCGAATTAATGTAAGGGAGGGATTCCCCTTTTCAAGTTTGAATCGACTTATCTAAGTTTGGCACACTTAGTGGCGTCTCCATTGCTAGCAAAACACTACAAGGATTCATCTTAAAGGTTCTCAAGGCAAGTTCTTTGTGGGTCTTCTTTGTGGCCTTGGAACGGTTTTGTTTCTATAAAATCATTTCGCGGTTCTTGGGGTTCTGTCCGTTGCTTGGGGTTTGCTTGGATTTCGAATCCAAGTGGGTTCCTTGTCATTTGGTATCTAGAGCTCAGGTTTCCAAGGTCTGATTTTTCTATCTTTCCTTTTGTTTGATTCTTTTCTCTTGTTCTTTGTTATTTTCGTTTCAGTTCTTGTTGGATCTTGTTTCTGTTTTTTTTGTTTTGTTTATTTCTAGATCTGTTTTTGGTGTGTTTGTTCTTTGTTATTTTCGTTTTCTCCTTGTTGGTTCTTGATTCAGTTTTTTGTTTTGTTTATTTCTGGATCTGTTATTGGTGTGTTCTGCATATCAGTTCATTCCAGTTGCATATCAGTTCATCTTCATCACTTTTCCAGTTCTGGGCTTCTATTCTGTTCTTCATATCAGTTCGTCATAGTCATTTTGTTCTTTAGCATATGTTTAAGAAATAAGCATGTTCTTGGCGGCTGTGTGTTTTGTCTCTAAACCCTAGTGAAGTGTGAAATCAGACCTAAAACGTAACCTTTGAAATCTGCCTCTGAAATCAGACTCTGAGTTCAGACCTTGAAACTTAACCATTGAATCAGACTCTGAGATCAGACCCTGAAACTTAACCTATGAAATCAGACCCAGACCAGTAGCCTCTGAAATCAGACCCAGACCAGTAGCCTCTGAAATCAGACCCTGACCAGTAACCTCTGAAAATTAGACCCTGAAATCAGACTCTGACCAGTAACCTCTGAAAATTAGCCTCTGAATTCAGACCCTGAAATCAGACCCTTATTCGACTCTGAAATCAGACACTGACCAGCAGCCTCTGAATTCAGACCTTAGATTCAGACCATCATCAGACTCTGAAATCAGGCTTTGAAAACCAGCCTCTGAAATCAGAACCTAAATCAACCTGAAATCAGAACCACATTTAACATCTGACGTTATCAAAAAAAAAAAAAAAAAGAGAAAAGAAAAAGGGACTTGAGTGATAGTGATCACTTGGGCAAAAAAAAAAAAAAAAAAAAAAAAAAAACACTTGAGTGATAGTGATCACTTGAGCGGAAAAAAAAAGAGTAAAAAGTGAAATTTTTTGGTTGAATTTAGTTTGTTCCATATTATCATTTAGGTGCCCGTGGAGGGTATTCCATCAAAATTTCTATAGCGGTGCCAAATTTTCTACCGAAATTGCATACGACCGTGAATTTGCATGCTTATTTTTTTTCCATTGTGCTAATTGTTTACTCCTTATTTCTAATACTCTAGTTTAAGTATTATTGATTGAGTCTTCGTCGTTGCTATTCCTGTTCGTATTTTGTTTCCACCTGTCCTATATATTATTATTAGACCTTTGTGTTTCATGCTGGCTTGAGGACTACATTTGGTTTGTATTCTTGGATAGAGTGTGATTCACATTTGAATTGAGGACGAACTCAAGAGTGGTAAAAGGCAGTGATTGTGAGCACAGTATCGGGTAAAAGCCAATAGAGTGCAAACACGAGTGGAGTGATATCATTCGAGTGTAAACACGTGAGATTATGAGGATTTAGATATTTGCTTTACTTTCCTGTTATTTCTAATCTGTTTGTTTAGTGTTGAGATGGCAGGTCTAACTACTGATGAAAAGCTTGAGGCATTGGATAGGAAATTTACAGATATGATGGAGAATATGAATACTGCTTTGGAGAGATTGTCCAAGAGTGTAGAGAGTATTCAAACTGGTAGCGGTCCCAGAGTACCACCACCTCAGAATGTGCCACCACCTCACAATGCGCCACCTCGCCGTGTACCACCACAGTATGTACCACCAGATGAAGAGGAAGCTGAAAATGAGTTTGATGATTCTGATGGTTTTGATGATGTGGAGGAGAGATTTCAGCCTGGGCATGATAGGAGGCCTAATAGGAGGTTTGATAGGAGGAATGATAGGAGGGATAGACGGTTTGATGATAGGGGTGCATTTGATGCCAGAAGAGGGGATTATGATCGGAGAGGATATGGTAGGCGAGGAGATGTAGATGGTGACATAGGTAGCATCAAGATCAAGATACCAACTTTCCAAGGCAAGAATGATCCTGAAGCTTATTTGGAATGGGAAAAGAAAATAGAATTGATTTTCAACTGTCATCACTACTCAGACGAGAAGAAGATCAGTCTGGCAGCAATTGAGTTTACCGATTATGCTATGATTTGGTGGGATCAGCTTGTCTCTACTCGGAGGAGAAACTATGAGAGACCGGTTCAGACATGGGCAGAACTTAGGGGTCTCATGAGAAAGAGATTTATACCCAGCCATTACTATAGGGAGTTGTATCAGAAACTACAACATCTGTATCAGGGGACCAAAAGTGTTGAGGACTATTACACAGAGATGGAAGTTGCCATGATCAGGGCAAATGTAGTTGAGGATGCAGAAGCTACTATGGCACGGTTTCTAGGGGGCTTGAAAAGATTGCAAACATGGTGGAGTTACATCATTATGTTGATTTGGAGGATATGCTTCACATGGCTATCAAGATAGAAAGGCAACTCAAGAAAAAGTCAACATCCAGATTTGGTACTCAGGCTACTTCTACATGGAAAGGGAAATGGGTTCCGAATGAGAAGCGAGATGGAGGCTTTGACAAGCCTAGAGGCGAATTCAGTGGAGGCTTTAATAAGCCTAGGGCCGAACCTAGTGCCAAGGGTAAAGAGGCTGCGGAACCGAGCAAAACTAGACCAAAACCTGAGGGTGCAGCTGCTAGAACTAAAGATGTCAAGTGTTTCAAGTGTTGGGCATGGGACACTATGCTTCACAATGTCCCAATAGGCGTACCTTAGTGATTGATAAAAACAGTGGAGGTGTACTCTACTGATAGTGAGGTCGAGGAGGAGATGCCAGAGTTGGAGGATGCTAGTGACCATGAGGGAGCTGCATACCCGCTGGATAACTTATCCTTAGTTGTCAAGCGTGCTTTGAGTGCACATGTTGTAGAGGATGAGAGTGTGCAGCAGAGAGAGAATATATTCCATACTAGGTGCCGTGTGAATGGCAAGGGGTGTAGTATGATCATAGATGGGGGCAGTTGTACTAATGTTGCTAGCACAGCTTTGATTGAGCGATTGGGGTTGAGTTGCTTGAGACACCCGAAGCCTTACAAGTTGCAGTGCTTAAATGATTGTGGGGGAATAAGTGTGACAAAGCAGGTATTGTTGAGCTTTACCATTGGGCCATACACAGATGATGTCCTATGTGATGTGATTTCGATGCATGCATGACATATTCTTTTGGGCAGGCCGTGGCAGTTTGATAAGAAGGTTATTCATGATGGGTTCAAGAACAAGTACTCTTTCCAGCATAAGGGAAAACCCATTACATTATATCCACTTACACCTGCACAAGTCCATGACGATCAGGTTAAGTTGCAACTTGAGCGTGACAAAGAGAGAGCGAAAGGAAACACCACCTTGGGTGAGACTAGTGAAAGTGGTGTATCTGGTGATAAAAATAAGGCCAAGGCCGTGGGAGTTCCCAAGGGGAGTGTGAGTGAACGTGAGAGGGAAACAAAAGGGAGAGTTAAAAAGAGTTTCTACATGGGTGAGGGTGAAGCGAGAAAAGCGTTCAGGCTAGCAAGCTCATGCTATTGTTAGTCTATAAGGAGCCTCATATTTATTTTACTAACGCTGACCCTTTGCTTCCTGTGTCTATTTCATCTCTTTTGCAGGATTACAGTGACGTACTCACAGAGGACATACCTAGTGGGCTTCCACCCATTAGAGGTATTGAGCACCAGATAGACTTCATACCTGGAGCAGTCATTCCTAACAGACCGGCTTATAGGAGCAATCCCGAGGAGACAAAGGAGCTACAAAGGCAAGTACGGGAGTTGATGGACAAGGAATATGTAAGGGAAAGCATGAGTCCTTGTGCAGTACCAGTGCTTCTAGTTCCTAAGAAAGATGGGACGTGGCGTATGTGCGTTGACTGCCGAGCTATCAACAATATTACGGTAAAGTATCGTCACCCCATTCCTAGGCTAGATGACATGTTGGATGAATTGCATGGTTCCAAAATTTTTAGTAAGATTGATTTAAAGAGTGGATACCATCAAATTCGCATGAGAGAGGGAGATGAGTGGAAAACTGCATTTAAGACTAAGTATGGCTTGTATGAATGGTTAGTTATGCCATTTGGTCTCTCAAACGCACCTAGCACATTTATGAGATTGATGAATCATGTTATGCGTGCATTTTTAGGTAAGTTTGTTGTGGTTTACTTTGATGACATCTTAGTTTATAGTAAAACAGTAGATGAGCATGTAATGCATTTGGAGCATGTACTTGATGTTTTACGAAAAGAACAATTGTATGCTAACTCTGACAATGCACATTTTGCATGGATAGAATTGTTTTTCTTGGCTTTGTTGTGAGTGTAGATGGCATCGAGTAGATGTGGAGAAGGTAAAGGCAATTCAGGATTGGCCTACACCAACTACAGTGACAGAAGTCCGAAGCTTTCATGGGTTAGCGAGCTTTGGGTACACATGCGCAAGGAGAGATTTCTTGAACAACGTAAATCTAAGCTACAACCGAGAGGGGATGGTCCATTTCAAGTCTTGGAACAGATTAATGACAATGCATACAAGCTGGATTTACAAGGTAAGTATAATGTGTCTGCTACATTTAATGTTTATGACTTAACTCCTTTTGATGCAGGTACAAATTCGAGGTCGAATCCTTTTCAAGAGGGAGGGGATGACATGATCGAGGCCGACAACAAAGCAAAAGACCCATTACAAGTACCAGAAGGGCCAATTACGAGGCAGAGGACCAAAAGACTCAGAGAAGTAATGGCGGGATTAGTTCAGAGTTTTATGGCTGATTGCAACAAACAAATAGAGACGCATGTGGGCTTCAATAGAGAGAGCCCAAAGCCACTTCACTTGGCCCAAATCAGTTTTGAATGAAGCTTCACAGGCCTTTGAAGACTTGAAGACTTTGGTATTTTTGTAATTTAGCCTTTAGGGGCATTGTTGTCTTTATGCCTTAGGGTTTCTCTTTGTAACACTATTTAAGCTTTCAATCTTTTTCATTTTGAAAACAATCAACGAATTTGAGAGAATATTACAGCTTTATGCTTTTTGGCTATGGCCAAATTCTTGTAAAGTAGGGATTCCCCTTTTCAAGTTAAAATTGACTTATCTAAGTTTGGCAAACTTAGTGGCGTCTCCATTGCTAGCAAAACACTACAAGGAATCATCTTAAAGGTTCTCAAGGGCAAGTTCTTTGTGGGTCTTCTTTGTGGCCTTGGAAGTGTTTTGTTCCAACAAAATCAAATTCGCGGTTCTTGGGGTTCTGTTTGTTGCTTGGGGTTTGCTTGGATTTCGAATCCAAGTGGGTTTCTTATCACCCTCCCTTAAGCAATTTTGGACAAAGCCAAGCTTTCAAGAAGAAGCTTATTTCGAAATTTGATGATTGATTTCATTAAGAAAGAAATGTTACAATATATAGTACAATGAAGGAAATCCTAATAGGTGCAAAAATACCAAAACACCCTAACTTGGTAACTAATGGCTAATTAAAAGCTATGTCCTGATTCTTCTTGGCGATGGCCCCCACCTAGATCTGCTGCCCTTGTTGATTTGGCTTGGTCCCATATTCCGAATCCTTCTAGTATGAGGGAAGATGTGTTGGTTTGGGAGGATGATAGTAGAGGGAGATTTTCAGTGGATAGTGCTTGGAATGCCATGCTGACAGTGGGTCCCTTGATGCGTTGGTCTCGAGTTGTTTGATCTGGAAGGCCATCCCACGCCATTCCTTTTTGCTTTGGATGTCTATTCAGGGAGGCCTTTGTACCCAGGATAGTTTGCAAGGTTCGGTATCTCTACTATGCCATTAGGCTTAATTATGCTTAGATCTCTACTTAGCCGGAAGCACGTCAATTTACTATAGCATGTAAGCACCTCAATTAGCTTAAGTGAGGTTAGCTTCTAATCTTTGTTTTAAGTTTATTTAGGTGCAAAAGGACCTTAATTGTTGTGGTTGAGGTGTTTGACTTAGGGCTTTTGGTAATTTTAGCTCTAGGGTCATTTTAGTCATTTTACTCTCTGTAACCCTAACTATATAACTCTCCTTTGTAAATTTTATCAAAAAACGTAATATACAACATTTTGAAAGAGAGAAAAGCTTGAGCTTTCCATGGCTATGGCCGAACCCTTGTTGAGGGAGGGATTCCCCTTTTCAAGTTCAAATTGACTTATCTAAGCTTGGCAACTTAGTGGCATCTCCATTGCTAGCAAAATACAATCTGATTTCATGCTTGTGGTTATCATGGACGTGAGTCTCATGGTGGTTAGGGGCTGATCTTGGTTGGGTTTTGTTCCTACAAAATTAGTATTCAAAGTTCTTGGGGTTTTGAGAAAGATGCTTGGGGGTTTGCTTGGTTTCCAACCCAAGTGAGTTCTTGTCACTTTAACTCAGTTATTGCGTACTATTGCCACTAACTCCATTAGATTTGTTACCTTTGCCTGTTGATGAGCATGCGGGGCTAGATGGAAAAAGAAAACCGATTTGGTGAAGCATATACATGAGAAAGTAAGAGAGCAAATACAACGAAAAAATGAGCAATATGCTTCTCATGCTAATAAGGGAAGAAATCGTGTGGTATTTCAGCCTGAAGATTAGGTTTGGGTACACATGCGTAAGGAGAGATTTCCTAAACAACTTAAATCTAAGCTACAACCGAGAGGGGATGGTCCATTTCAAGTCATGGAACGGATTAATGACAATGCATACAAGCTGGATTTACAAGGTAAGTATAATGTGTCTGCTAAATTTAATGTTTCTGACTTAACTCATTTTGATGCAGGTACATATTCGAGGTCGAATCCTTTTCAAGAGGGAGGGGATGACATGATCCAGGCCGACAACAAAGCAAAAGACCCATTACAAGTACCAGAAGGGCCAATTAAGAGGTAGAGGACCAAAAGACTCAGAGACGCAATGGCGGGATTAGTTCAGAGTTTTATGGCCGATTGCAACAAACAAATAAAGACGCATGTGGGCTTCAATTGAGAGGGCCCAAAGCCAATTCACTTGGCCCAAATCAGTTTTGAATGAATTTTCACAGGCCTTTGAAGACTTGAAGACTTAGATTAATTTAGTTTTAATTGTTTATTTCGTTTTGTTTTGTTTGTTTTGCTCGAGGACTAGTAAAATATTAGGTTTGGGGATGTGATGGGCGAAAAATATATCAATATTTACCACCATTTTGACCTAATATTTTACATGATTTCTCGGGTTTTATGAATATTTTGATGTGTTTTTTGTTTATTTTTACAGATAAATAAAGTTTTGGGACTCAATGGAATCAACTTGGGACTAAAACGATGAAAAACTGACAAAAGGGAAAAAAAAAAAAAAAATTTACTGTTTACCCGTCGCGACGTGCACACTTCTCTACGTCGTGACGTTGCCATAATTATTTAGCTGCAGACACGCATCATCACCGCATCATCACGTGCGTCATCACTGCATCATCATGATGTCAGTATAATTATTGATCTACCGACAGCCGCCATCTACTGTAGCGCGTGTCCCGACACCCTAGACTTCATGCGTCGCGATGCCAAGCCAATAATTCAGTCTACCGACAAACGCGTGCTACACGTCAACATCTCAACAAGTCGCGTACACGTGTCATCAATCCACGCGCATCACGACGTGCAACACCTTCTTGTAGGAAACGCTTTCCTCGAGCAGCGAAAGCGATTATGCACACTGATCGACCTTGAAAATTTTTTCTGCCCTTCCCCTCCTTAGGCGAATGGAACCAGCAGGTATACTGAAATTTTGCTTCTGTTTCAGACAAGATTTCAGCCCCGAAATATCCTCAAAACAGTCCCCGAACAGGCCCCCCAACTGCAGTGAAAAAAACGGACTGTTTTGGACCCATTACACACCCGAACTGCACCCAAAAAAGTCCCTGATTTGCGTGACCCGCTGCGATGTTTTAGGTCTGATTTTTCCACTCAAAAACAGTCCTAACTCAGCCCCAAAATGTCCCCAAGGTGTTTCCCAAAATCCCGAATTAAAACGAAACAAAATAGCCCCGAATCAATTATATGATTCACGGCAATGGACAATAAAATAGTCCCACTGCCGTGAGATTGAGAAGAAGAGAATAATGATTTTGGTTCAACGCCATAAGGTCTTCCGAGCTATATCTCACAACCAACAGAAAGTAGTGTGGGCTACACTCACAAAATAAATCCCTAAACGATTTAGAGATTTAATCACACTTAGTATTTTATTTTTCTTCTTTTGTTCTTCAATGGAGTATCTCAACTTTTGAGAGAATGACATGAGTCCAACCACACCAAAGACATTACAGGATGCAGCTAACAACTTGGAGGAACCCATGCAGTTGCCAACAGTCCAATCACACACCAAAGAGCAAAGAAGTTCAGAGAGGCCTTTGCGGGACTAGCTCAGAGCTATGTGACCAGTTGCAGCAACCAAGTCACGTGCACACCAGAGACACATATGGGTATAACCAGAGAGGTCCCCAAGCTATTTAATTTGACCCAGATCAGCTCAGACTGAAGCATAGCAGAGCAGCTTCAGCACCAGCACCCTTTTGACCCGATTTCACCCATTTTGTGACTATGTTGAATTCGGCCAAATGGGGGAATTTTTGTCATTTGTGCTCGACATTTTGACTTTATTTATGATGTAATTAGCATGGTTGACTATGCCATTAGGCTTAATTATGCTTAGATCTGTACTTAGCTGGAAGCACGTCAATTTACTATAGCATGTAAGCACCTTAATTAGCTTAAGTGAGATTAGCTTCTAATCTTTGTTTTAAGTTTATTTAGGTGCAAAAGGACCTTAATGGTCGTGGTTGAGGTGCTTGACTTAGGGCTTTTGGTAATTTTAGCTCTAGGGTCATTTTAGCCTTTTTACTCTTTTGTAACCCTTATTATATGACTCTTCTTTGTATTTTTGGAGAACCAACGTAATATACAAAATTTGAAAGAGAGAAAATCTTGAGCTTTCCATGGCTATGGCCGAAACCTTGTTGAGGGAGGGATTCCCCTTTTCAAGTTCAAATTGACTTATCTAAGCTTGGCAACTTAGTGGCGTCTCCATTGCTAGCAAAATACAATCTGATTTCATGCTTGTGGTTATCATGGACGTGAGTTTCATGGTGGTTAGGGGCTGATCTTGGTTGGGTTTTGTTCCTACAAAATCAGTATTCAAAGTTCTTGGGGTTTTGAGAAAGATGCTTGGGGGTTTGCTTGGTTTCCAACCCAAGTGAGTTCTTGTCAGAGAATGGTGAAGATGAAGAAGGTGGCTAGGGTTGCAAAGAATGAGAGAGCTCCCCAAAAGAAAATCAAATTTTCTTTTTATACTTAGGTTAATTGTTTCAAAAATAAAACAACAATCCCATCCCCTTTAGTGCAATAATCGGCCAAGGTAGGAATTGAATATTAATTTTTTGTAACATCAATCAAGTATTGAATCACAAAATCAATTACAAATATTAACTAAGTAATTTGCCTTTTCAAATTTTGATAACTTCCAAAGCCATCAAAACTTCCTTTTAATTCCTTGACAAAATCGGCAATGGCATAATTCTTTTCATTAATTTTGTAACAATTATATTAACTTTCCACAAAGAAAATATATGTTACAAAATTGAATATTTGACATCCAATTAAATGGTGTGACTTCCAAAATAATGCTAAGGGTTTCCAAAACCTTTTAATTTGGAAATTACAACTTTAGCCTTCATTAAATTATTTCATATATAATTTAAATAAATAATTATCATATAATCATTTATTATATTAATCATATATTAACTTTTAATATATAGTTACAAGTGTGACTTAATTAATATTATTAATCATATTAATAATATTTATTCTTTTGTAAGTATATAATTGGACTATCCAATTATACTAAATCCGCTATAGTATATCGAGCTAGCACGGGGACCAAATGGACCTACGGTTCCGAGCTTCAATAATCTCGAAATATTAATTAAGCTCTTAATTAAATATTCTGAATTATTAACTCTGGGTTATTCCACTTAAAACCCGAAGTTGCACTCTCGTTGCCGTAGATGATATATTAAGCCGAACCAAGTCGGTGTCCATCGATATAGTCATTACATATGAATTGACCATTCACAAGTATCTCGTAATTAGAGTCGGGCTATAATATATGTTATACCCCTCTAATTATTTTTACCTCAAGTACTATTGATTCTCTAACGAACGATTTATTCATAACTATTATGAATTTTAATCTTTCTATTCGTAATAGAGAGACTTGAGCGCTCAAATCGTTCAAGTACCGAATCAACCCTTAAGAAAGATACTCATCTACTTCTCGCAAGAAGGAGTGAACTCCATGTTTATGTAAAACGTTCCCAGCTACAAAACAAACTGTGTCCCCAAAGTACGTAGCTATTGGTCGGGACTGCTACACCAACCTCACCTTTGTAAATCAAAGGACATAGCCTGCCATGCAGGATTTCTTAGTACACTCAGGATTAAGATCAATCTATATATGACCATCTAGTAGATCGAAATGACTTTCTTAGTCTAACGGATATTTTAAGAATGTCATTTCCATCTGGGTCCAGTCCTATATGATCGCATCATACAAGGTGCCTCCATTCTCATGTCTCTACATGGACGATCTTGATCAGGATTGCCATACAAATATAGAATGGACCGCAGCTATAGATAAAACACAAAACAAAGTACCCGCTTTGTTTGCTCTCTATGGACTATTTAAGATTACTAACTTCAGACTTAAATCCTCTTGTGTATGACACTCATACACTAAGTCTGAAGGCACATAAGTAATCTAGGGTATTTAAGATGATATATAATATGCAAAAATTAAACAAACAATTTGATAAATGAATAATACATCGTTTTATTTCAAAACATATAAAACTGTTTACTTCACATGTAGCTCTAGGGCATACATTCCAACAATCTCCCACTTGCACTAGAGTAAATGGGACATGTCACGTAATCCTAGACCATCTAGGTGACCTTCAAAAACTTTAGCCGGCAAGGTCTTTGTAAACGGATCAGCCAGGTTCTCTGCAGATGCAATATTTGTGACAGTAACGTCTCCTCTCTGCACTATCTCATTGATGAGATGATATTTCCTCTTTATATGTTTTCCCCTCTTGTGGCTTCTTGGTTCTTTGGAGTTTGCAACCGCACCACTATTATCGCAATAGAGTGTGAGTGGTCTATCCATATCTGGAACAACTTCCAGATCTCCCAAGAATTTACGGAGCCAGACTGCTTCCTTAGCTGCTTCACAAGCTGCTACATATTCAGCCTCCATGGTGGAGTCAACAATACAAGATTGCTTTATACTCCGCCATACTATGGCCCCACCATATAGGGTGAACACTGATCTAGATGTTGATTTCCTAGAATCGACATCTGTCTGAAAATCAGAGTCTGTATATCCCTTTAGGATCATATCCTCACCGGAATACATGGGCATATAATCTCTCGTTCTCTTAAGATACTTGAGAATGTGTTTCACAGCCACTCATTGATCCAATCCTGGGTTTGACTGAAACCTACTGACTACTCCCACTGCAAAACAGATGTCTGGTCTCGTGCATAACATAGCATACATGAGACTACCAACTGCCGAGGCGTATGGGATATGTCTCATTTCCTCAACATCTTGAGGTGTCTTAGGAGATTGTTCCTTTGACAAATGAATTCCATGCCGATAAGGCAGATTGCCTTTCTTGGAATTCTACATCCCAAATCGCACAAGGATCTTGTCGATATAGGATGCCTGAGACATAGCTAATAGTCGTTTCTTACGATCCCGAAGTATCTGAATCCCAAGAATATAACTGGCCTCTCCCAAATCTTTCATTTGGAATTGATTAGCTAGCCAGGTTTTCACGTCTGATAATATCTTTACATCATTCCCAATGAGTAAAATATCATCGACGTATAAAATAAGAAAAACCACCTTCCCGTCAATGACGCGCTTGTATACACAAGGCTCATCAACATTCTGCTCAAAATCATAAGACTTGATCGTTGTATCAAATCTTATATTCCAAGATCGAGATGCCTGCTTGAGTCCATAAATGGACCTTTGCAGCTTGCAAACCTTTTGCTCTTAACCTTGGGCGATGAACCCCTCTGGTTGTATCATATAGATGCTTTCATCAAGATTGTCATTCAAGAATGCAGTCTTGACATCCATTTGCCAAATTTCATAGTCATAATATGCGGCAATGGATAGAAGAGTGCAGATGGATTTAAGCATGGCTACTGGCGAGAAAGTTTCCTCATAGTCAACTCCCTCTTTCTGGGTATAACCCTTGGCCACTAGCCTAGCCTTGAAGGTCTGTACCTTCCCATCTGATCCCCTCTTCCTCTTGTAGATCCACTTGCAACCTATAGGTTTCACCCCATCAGGTTGGTCTACAAGTTCCCAGACCGAGTTGGAGTACATGGACTTCATCTCTAGGTTCATGGCTTTGAGCCATTCCTCTTTTTCAGAATCATCCATTGCACTACTGTAGGTCAATGGATCATCTATGCCATCGCTGGATGCGACAACTTGTGCCTCTCCAACCCCTAGGTAGCGATCAAGTTGTCGTACAACCCTCCCACTACGTCTAGGCGGTAGATCATTCTGAAGAGCTTGCATCTGACTATCAGATGTCGAAGGTGCTATGTATTTGTCAACTTTCGTTGATGATGGCGTGCTGGTCGAACCAGCAAGTAACTCCTCGAGTAATACTTTACTTCGAGGTTTGAACTCCCTCATATAGTCCTCCTCTAGAAACGTAGCATTTGTCGATACAAACACTTTGTTATCATCAAGACTGTAGAAGAATCCACCCCTAGTCTCCTTAGGATAGCCTACAAATAGGCATACCTGAGAACGTGGCTCCAACTTTGTAGTCTTATTCTTCAGCACATGTGTTGGACACCCCCATATGCGGAAATGTCGTAAACTAGTTTTACGACCATTCCACAACTCTAAGGGAGTCTTAGGAACAGACTTAGATGGAACTACATTAAGGATATGCATTGCAGTTTGCAGTGCATATCCCCAGAACGAACTAAACATAGATCTTATCATGTCTAGTAGGGTCCGATTTCTCATCTCTGCAACACCATTTTGCTGTGGTGTTCCAGGCGCTGTGAGTCGGGATACTATCCCATGCTCAACTAAGAATTCCTAGAAATCTCTGTCGAGGTATTCCCCTCCACGATCCGGTCGTAGAGCTTTGATTGTCTTACCTAATTGGCTCTTAACCTCAGCACGATATTCTTTGAACTTTTCAAAGGTATCTGATTTGTGATGCATTAGGTAGACATACCCATATCTTGAATAATCGTCAATGAATGTGACGAAGTATTCATAACCACCTCGGGCTCTTACATTCATCAGTCCGCAAACGTCCGAATGTATTAGCTCAAATGGTTGACTGGATCTTATACCTTTTCCAGTAAAAGGTCTCTTGGTCATTTTTCCTTCTAAACAGGATTCACAAACTGGTAAAGTCCCGAGCTTTAACTGGTTTAAGGCTCCGTTCTTTATCAATCTATTTATCCGGTCAAGGTTGATATGACCGAGTCTAAGATGCCATAGATATGTGTCATCGTGAGAAATCTTTGGCCGTTTAGTTTTAGGTTTCTCAACCTTAAACATTTCAGCATTGAGCAATGACCTATGTGTTAACGGTCTTAACACATACAAGTTATTTTCTGAGTTTCCTGTGCATATAGTTAATCCATTTCTACCAATAATAACCAAGTTGCTATTAAAAGAAACCGAATAACCATCATCCAAAAGTTTAGAAACAGAAATCAAATTCCTGCGAAAACCAGGAATGATCAACACATTGTTCATATTTAAATAACTATTATTCATGAAATTTAAATTAGAAAATCCCACTGCTCTTGCTGAAACGGCGTCCCATGTCCCGACTTTCATGGTGTAGTCACCTCAGCAAGGTCCCTCCATGAATCAAGTAGCTGCAAAGAAGAACAAACATGGTTAGTGGCTCCAGAATCAACAATCCAAGCGGATTTATCATCCTCCACTAATAGAGATTCAATAACTAGTAAATCATATTTACTTGTTTCCTTTTTCTCCTTCAGCTCAGCAAGGTATTTAGGACAATTCCTTTTCAATGCCCATTCTTGTTGCAGTGGAAACATTTTCCATTGGGCTTGGTATCCTTGGAGCCTTTCTTATTTTTCTTCTTCATGGGCTTTCCCTTAGCCTTCCCAATGCTTTTCTTCTTTATCTTTGCAGATATAGAAGACTCGGCAACATTTGCCTCTGCACCAGACTTACGAGGATCCACAAGCATGGACTCGTAACGGGTGAGCTCATTAAGCAGTTAGGTCAAATTAAAAGTCAACTTGTTCATAACATAGTTGCTTTTAAACTGCAAGAAACTCTTCGGAAGAGTTTCCATGATCATGGTCATCTGGCTACACTCGTCAATACGAGCTCCATGGGTTTCAACAGTGTTGAGATAGGTCATCATCCTCAAGATGTGCTCTCGGACTGATGTCCCATCCTTCATCCTAGCAGTCATTGCTGAGACCATGGCCTCATGGCGTTGACGCTCCGAAGGCTGCCCAAACATGCCCTGCAATGACTCCATCATCTGAGATGCTAGAGCTATAGGTTCATGCTTTGCAGCAAGAACCTCAGACATCCCTGCTCGAGTAAAAAAGTGATTTTTTTTGGTTGAATCTAGTTGTTCCATATTATCATTTAGGTGCCCGTGGAGGGTATTCCATCAAAATTTCTATAGCGGTGCCAAATTTTCTACCGAAATTGCATACAACCGTGAATTTGCATGCTTATTTTTTTTTCCATTGTGCTAATTGTTTACTCCTTATTTCTAATTACTCTAGCTTAAATATTATTGATTGAGTCTCCGTCATTACTATTCCTATTCGTGTTTTGTTTTCCGCCTGCCCTATATATATATATATATTATATATATTGTTGGGTCCTTTGTGTTTCATGCTGGCTTGAGGACTACATTTGGTTTGTATTCTTGGATTGAGTGTGATTCACATTTGAATTGAGGACGAACTCAAGAGAGTGGTAAAAGGCAGTGATTGTGAGCACAGTATCGGGTAAAAGCCAATAGAGTGCAAACACGAGTGGAGTGATATCATTCGAGTGTAAACACGTGAGATTGTGAGGATTTAGATATTTGCTTTACTTTCCTGTTATTTCTAATCTGTTTGTTTAGTGTTGAGATGGCAGGTCTAACTACTGATGAAAAGCTGAGGCATTGGATAGGAAATTTACAGATATGATGGAGAATATGAATACTGCTTTGGAGAGATTGTCCAAGAGTGTAGAGAGTATTCAAACTGGTAGCGGTCCCAGAGTACCACCACCTCAGAATGTACCACCACCTCACAATGTGCCACCTCGCCGTGTGTACCACCACAGTATGTACCACCAGATGAAGAGGAAGCTGAAAATGAGTTTGATGATTCTGATGGTTTTGATGATGTGGAGGAGAGATTTCAGCCTGGGCATGATAGGAGGCCTAATAGGAGGTTTGATAGGAGGAATGATAGGAGGGATAGACGGTTTGATGATAGAGGTGCATTTGATGCCAGAAGAGGGGATTATGATCGGAGAGGATATGGTAGGCGAGGAGATGTAGATGGTGATCTAGGTAGCATCAAGATCAAGATACCAACTTTCCAAGGCAAGAATGATCCTGAAGCTTATTTGGAATGGGAAAAGAAAATAGAATTGATTTTCAACTGTCATCACTACTCAGACGAGAAGAAGATCAGTCTGGCAGCAATGGAGTTTACCGATTATGCTATGATTGGTGGGATCAGCTTGTCTCTATCGGAGGAGAAGAAAACTATGAGAGAACGGTTCAGACATGGGCAGAACTTAGGGTCTCATGAGAAAGAGATTATACCCAGCCATTACTATAGGAGTGTATCAGAAAACTACAACATCTGTATCAGGGGACCAAAAGTGTTGAGGACTATCCACAGAGATGGAAGTTGACAAGGAACCCACTTGGATTCGAAATCCAAGCAAACCCCAAGCAACGGACGGAACCCCAAGAACCGCGAAATGATTTTGTAGAAACAAAACCCTTCCAAGGCCACAAAGAAGACCCACAAAGAACTTGCCCTTGAGAACCTTTAAGATGAATCCTTGTAGTGTTTTGCTAGCAATGGAGACGCCACTAAGTGTGCCAAACTTAGATAAGTCGATTCAAACTTGAAAAGGGGAATCCCTCCCTTACATAATTCGGCCATAGCCATCCAAAGCTTTAAGCTTTTGAGTTTACAAAATTCGTTGGTTCCTCAAATGAAGAAGAAAGTAAGCTTAAATAGTGTTACAAAAAGAAACCCTAAAGGCAAAAAGACAATAATGCCCATAAAAACGAAATTACACAAATATCAAGTCTTTAAGTCTTTAAATGCCTAGAAAGCTTTATTCTAAACTGATTTGGGCCAAGTGAAATGGTTTTGGGCCCTTTCCATCGAAGCCCACATGCATCTCTATTTGTTTGTTGCAGTCGGCCATAAAACTCTGAACTAATCCCGCCATTGCTTCTCTGAGTCTTTTGGTCCTCTGCCTCGTAATTGGCCCTTCTGGTACTTGTAATGCGTTCTTTGGTTTGTTGTCGGCCTGGATCATGTCATCCCCTCCCTCTTGAAAAGGATTCGACCTCGAATCTGTACCTGCATCAAAAGGAGTTAAGTCAGAAACATTAAATGTAGCAGACACATTGTACTTACCTTGTAAATCCAGCTTGTATGCATTGTCATTAATCCGTTCCAAAACTTGAAATGGACCATCCCCTCTCGGTTGTAGCTTAGATTTACGTTGTTCAGGAAATCTCTCCTTGCGCATGTGTACCCAAACCCAATCTCCAGGCTGAAATACCACACGCTTTCTTCCCTTATTAGCATGAGAAGCATATTGCTCATTCTTTCGTTGTATTTGCTCTCTTGCTTTCTCATGTATGTGCTTCACCAAATCGGCTTTCCTTTTTCCATCTAACCCCACATGCTCATCAACAGGCAAAGGTAACAAATCCAATGGAGTTAGTGGCTGAAAACCATAAACAATTTCAAAAGGTGAAAAAGATGTAGAAGAATGAATGCTACGATTATATGCAAACTCAATAAATGGCAAACAATCTTCCCAACTCTTCAAATTCTTTCCAACTATAGTGCGTAATAATTGAGATAAAGTCCTATTAACTACCTCTGTTTGTCCATCAGTCTGTGGATGACATGTGGTAGAATACAATAGTTTGGTGCCTAGTTTAGCCCACAACACCTTCCAAAACCATTAAGGAACTTAACATCTCTATCTGATACAATACTCCTAGGTATACCATGGAGTCGCACTATGTCTCTGAAAAATAAATCTGCAATGTTTGTAGCATCATCGGTTTTATGACATGCAATGAAATGAGCCATTTTACTAAACCTATCAACTACAACAAAGATTGAATCTCTACCCCTCTTTGTCCTAGGCAAACCTATCACACAAAATCCATCGATATATCAACCCAAGGTTCACTAGGTACAGGCAAAGGAGTATACAAACCATGTGGCATTAATTTAGATTTAGCATGCTTACATGTTAGACACTTATCACAAATACGCTCAACATCACGTTTCATTTTAGGCCAATAAAAGTGCTCATGTAAAATAGCTAAAGTCTTAGTAATCCCAAAATGCCCCATCAAACCTCCCCCATGCGCTTCTTTCACAAGCAACTCACGCATACTACAAGCAGGAACACACAACATGTTCGCTTTAAATAAGAATCCGTCATGAATGTAAAACTTTCCAAAAGATGACTTTGCACAAGTAGCAAAATCTCACCAAAATCAGAATCACACTCATAATTCCTTAATCAAATCAAATCCCAACATCCGTGCATGCATTGAAGTAAGTAAAACATACCTGCGAGATAATGCATCGGCCACTATGTTTTCTTTACCTTGCTTGTAGCGTATAACATATGGAAATGACTCAACGAATTCCATCCATTTTGCGTGTCGCTTATTCAGCTTACCTTGACCCTTCAAGTGTTTTAATGATTCATGGTCGGTGTGGATCACGAACTCTTTAGGCCACAAGTAGTGCTGCCATGTCTCAAGTGCTCTCACAAGCGCATATAACTCTTTGTCATACGTGGGGTACCTCAAAGCTGCTCCATTCAGCTTCTCACTAAAATAGGCTATTGGCCGCTTTTCTTGCATGAGAACTGCTCCAATACCTAACCCTGATGCGTCGCACTCAATCTCAAATGTCTTCTCGAAGTTGGGTAGTGCTAAAATGGGTGCACTGCATAACTTCGCTTTAAGGTCCTGGAATGCTCGCTCTTGCGCCTCGCCCCATTGAAAACCAACAGTCTTCTTTACTACCTCAGTCAATGGCGCGGCAATGCTACTGAAGTCCTTGACAAATCTCCTATAGAAGCTCGCTAACCCATGAAAGCTTCGGACTTCTGTCACTGTAGTTGGTGTAGGCCATTCCTGAATTGCCTTTACCTTCTCCACATCTACCTCGATGCCATCTGCACTCACAACAAAGCCAAGAAAAACAATTCTATCCATGCAAAATGTGCATTTGTCAGAGTTAGCATACAATTGTTCTTTTCGTAAAACATCAAGTACATGCTTCAAATGCATCACATGCTCATCTACTGTTTTACTGTAAACTAAGATGTCATCAAAATAAACCACAACAAATTTACCTAAAAATGCACGCATAACATGATTCATCAATCTCATAAATGTGCTAGGTGCGTTTGAGAGACCAAATGGCATAACTAACCATTCATACAAGCCATATTAGTCTTAAATGCAGTTTTCCACTCATCTCCCTCTCTCATGCGAATTTGATGGTATCCACTCTTTAAGTCAATCTTACTAAAAATTTTGGAACCATGCAATTCATCCAACATGTCATCTAGTCTAGGAATGGGGTGACGATACTTTACCGTAATATTGTTGATAGCTCGACAATCAACGCACATACGCCACGTCCCATCTTTCTTAGGAACTAGAAGTACTGGTACTGCACAAGGGCTCATGCTTTCCCTTACATACCCCTTACCCATCAATTCCCGTACTTGCCTTTGTAGCTCCTTTGTCTCCTCGGGATTGCTCCTATAAGCCGGTCTGTTAGGAATGACTGCTCCAGGTATGAAGTCTATCTGGTGCTCAATACCTCTAATGGGTGGAAGCCCACTAGGTATGTCCTCTGTGAGTACGTCACTGTAATCCTGCAAAAGAGATGAAATAGACACAGGAAGCAAAGGGTCAGCGTTAGTAAAATAAATATGAGGCTCCTTATAGACTAACAATAGCATGAGCTTGCTAGCCTTGAACGCTTTCTCGCTTCACCCTCACCCATGTAGAAACTCTTTTTAACTCTCCCTTTTGTTTCCCTCTCACGTTCACTCACACTCCCCTTGGAACTCCCACGGCCTTGGCCTTATTTTTCTCACCAGATACACCACTCTCACTAGTCTCACCCAAGGTGGTGTTTCCTTCGCTCTCTCTTTGTCACGCTCAAGTTGCAACTTAACCTGATCGTCATGGACTTGTGCAGGTGTAAGTGGATATAATGTAATGGGTTTTCCCTTATGCTGGAAAGAGTACTTGTTCTTGAACCCATCATGAATAACCTTCTTATCAAACTGCCACGGCCTGCCCAAAAGAATATGTCCTGCATGCATCGGTATCACATCACATAGGACATCATCTGTGTATGGCCCAATGGTAAAGCTCAACAGTACCTGCTTTGTCACACTTATCTCCCCACAATCATTTAACCACTGCAACTTGTAAGGCTTCGGGTGTCTCAAGCAACTCAACCCCAATCGCTCAATCAAAGCTGTGCTAGCAACATTAGTACAACTGCCCCCATCTATGATCATACTACACCCCTTGCCATTCACACGGCACCTAGTATGGAATATATTCTTCTCTGCTGCACACTCTCATCCTCTACAACATGTGCACTCAAAGCACGCTTGACAACTAAGGATAAGTTATCCAGCGGGTATGCAGCTCCCTCATGGTCACTAGCATCCTCCAACTCTGGCATCTCCTCCTCGACCTCACTAGTAGTAGAGTACACCTCTCCACTCTTTTTATCAATCACTAAGGTACGCCTATTGGGACATTGTGAAGCATAGTGTCCCATGCCCAAACACTTGAAACACTTGACATCTTTAGTTCTAGCAGCTGCACCCTCAGGTTTTGGTCTAGTTTTGCTCGGTTCCGCAGCCTCTTTACCCTTGGCACTAGGTTCGGCCCTAGGCTTATTAAAGCCTCCACTGAATTCGCCTCTAGGCTTGTCAAAGCCTCCATCTCGCTTCTCATTCGGAACCCATTTCCCTTTCCATGCAGAAGTAGCCTGAGTACCAAATCTGGATGTTGACTTTTTCTTGAGTTGCCTTTCTATCTTGATAGCCATGTGAAGCATATCCTCCAAATCAACATAATGATGCAACTCCACCATGTTTGCAATCTCTCTATTCAAGCCCCCTAGAAACCGTGCCATAGTAGCTTCTGCATCCTCAACTACATTTGCCCTGATCATGGCAACTTCCATCTCTGTGTAATAGTCCTCAACACTTTTGGTCCCCTGATACAGATGTTGTAGTTTCTGATACAACTCCCTATAGTAATGGCTGGGTATAAATCTCTTTCTCATGAGACCCCTAAGTTCTGCCCATGTCTGAACCGGTCTCTCATAGTTCTCCTCCGAGTAGAGACAAGCTGATCCCACCAAATCATAGCATAATCGGTAAACTCAATTGCTGCCAGACTGATCTTCTTCTCGTGAGTGAGTAGTGATGACAGTTGAAAATCAATTCTATTTTCTTTTCCCATTCCAAATAAGCTTCAGGATCATTCTTGCCTTGGAAAGTTGGTATCTTGATCTTGATGCTACCTAGATCACCATCTACATCTCCTCGCCTACCATATCCTCTCCGATCATAATCCCCTCTTCTGGCATCAAATGCACCTCTATCATCAAACCGTCTATCCCTCCTATCATTCCTCCTATCAAACCTCCTATTAGGCCTCCTATCATGCCCAGGCTGAAATCTCTCCTCCACATCATCAAAACCATCAGAATCATCAAACTCATTTTCAGCTTCCTCTTCATCTGGTGGTACATACTGTGGTGGTACACGGCGAGGTGGCGCATTGTGAGGTGGTGGCACATTCTGAGGTGGTGGTACTCTGGGACCGCTACCAGTTTGAATACTCTCTACACTCTTGGACAATCTCTCCAAAGCAGTATTCATATTCTCCATCATATCTGTAAATTTCCTATCCAATGCCTCAAGCTTTTCATCAGTAGTTAGACCTGCCATCTCCAACAACATAAACAAATAGATTAGAAATAACAGGAGTAAAGCAAATATCTAAATCCTCACAATCTCACGTGTTTACACTCGAATGATATCACTCCACTCGTGTTTGCACTCTATTGGCTTTTACCCGATACTGTGCTCACAATCACTGCCTTTTACCACTCTTGAGTTCGTCCTCAATTCAAATGTGAATCACACTCTATCCAAGAATACAAACCAAATGTAGTCCTCAAGCCAGCATGAAACACAAAGGTCTAATAATAATATATAGGACAGGTGGAAACAAAATACGAACAGGAATAGCAACGACGAAGACTCAATCAATAATACTTAAACTAGAGTATTAGAAATAAGGAGTAAACAATTAGCACAATGGAAAAAAAATAAGCATGCAAATTCACGGTCGTATGCAATTTCGGTAGAAAATTTGGCACCGCTATAGAAATTTTGATGGAATACCCTCCACGGGCACCTAAATGATAATATGGAACAAACTAGGTTCAACCAAAAAAATGCACTTTTTTTTTTTTTTTTCTGCTCAAGTGATCACTATCACTCAAGTCCCTTTTTCTTTTCTTTTTTTTTTTTTGATAACGTCAGATGCTAAATGTGGTTCTGATTTCAGAGGCTGATTTAGGTGCTGATTTCAGAGGCTGGTTTTCAAAGCCTGATTTCAGAGTCTGATGATGGTCTGAATCCAGGGTCTGAATTCAGAGGCTACTGGTCTGTGTCTGATTTCAGAGTCGAATAAGGGTCTGATTTCAGGGTCTGAATTCAGAGGCTAATTTTCAGAGGTTACTGGTCAGAGTCTGATTTCAGGGTCTAATTTTCAGAGGTTACTGGTCAGGGTCTGATTTCAGAGGTTACTGGTCAGGGTCTGATTTCAGAGGCTACTGGTCTGGGTCTGATTTCAGAGGCTACTGGTCTGGGTCTGATTTCATAGGCTAAGTTTCAGGGTCTGACCAGAGTCTGATTCATGGTTAAGTTTCAGGGTCTGATCTCAGAGTCTGATTCAATGGTTAAGTTTCAAGGTCTGAACTCAGAGTCTGATTTCAGAGGCAGATTTCAAAGGTTACGTTTTAGGTCTGATTTCAGAAGCTAAGATTTCAGGGTCTGATTTCAGACTTCACTTAGTTTCTCAGGGTCTGATTTCACACTTCACTAGGGTTTAGAGACAAAACACACAGCCGCCAAGAACATGCTTATTTCTTAAACATATGCTAAAGAACAAAATGACTATGACGAACTGATATGAAGAACAGAACAGAAGCCCAGAACTGGAAAAGTGATGAAGATGAACTGATATGCAATGGAATGAACTGATTGCAGAAACACACCAATAACAGATCCAGAAATAAACAAAACAAAAAACAGAATCAGAAAACCAACAAGGACTGAAACGAAAATAACAAAGAACAAACACACCAAAAACAGATCAGAAATAACAAAACAAAAAAAAAAAAAACAGAAACAAGATCCAACAAGAACTGAAACGAAAATAACAAAGAACAAGAGAAAAACAGAATCAAACAAAAGGAAAGATAGAAAAATCAGACCTTGGAACCCTGAGCTCTAGATACAAATGACAAGGAACCCACTTGGATTCGAAATCCAAGCAAACCCCAAGCAACGGACGGAACCCCAAGAACCGCGAAATGATTTTGTAGAAACAAAACCCTTCCAAGGCCACAAAGAAGACCCACAAAGAACTTGCCCTTGAGAACCTTTAAGATGAATCCTTGTAGTGTTTTGCTAGCAATGGAGACGCCACTAAGTGTGCCAAACTTAGATAAGTCGATTCAAACTTGAAAAGGGGAATCCCTCCCTTACATTAATTCGGCCATAGCCAAAGCTTTAAGCTTTTGAGTTTACAAAATTCGTTGGTTCCTCAAATGAAGAAGAAAGTAAGCTTAAATAGTGTTACAAAAAGAAACCCTAAAGGCAAAAAGACAATAATGCCCATAAAAACGAAATTACACAAATATCAAGTCTTTAAGTCTTTAAATGCCTAGAAAGCTTTATTCTAAACTGATTTGGGCCAAGTGAAATGGTTTTGGGCCCTTTCCATCGAAGCCCACATGCATCTCTATTTGTTTGTTGCAGTCGGCCATAAAACTCTGAACTAATCCCGCCATTGCTTCTCTGAGTCTTTTGGTCCTCTGCCTCGTAATTGGCCCTTCTGGTATTGTAATAAGCGTCTTTTGGTTTGTTGTCGGCCTGGATCATGTCAGAAGTTGCCATGATCAGGGCAAATGTAGTTGTTGAGGATTGCAGAAGCTAATATGGCACGGTTTCTAGGGGCTTGAATAGAGGATTGCAAACATGGTGGAGTGCATCATTATGTTGATTTGGAGGATATGCTTCACATGGCTTATCAAGATAGAAAGGCAACTCAAGAAAAAGTCAACATCCAGATTTGGTATCAAGCTACTCTGCATGGAAAGGGAAATGGGTCCGAAGAGAAGCGAGGATGGAGGCTTTGACAAGCCTAGAGGCGAATTTAGTGGAGGCTTTAATAAGCCTCGGGCCGAAACCTAGTGCCAAGGGTAAAGAGCGCGGCGGAACCGAGCAAAAACTAGACCAAAACCTGAGGGTGCAGCTGCTAGAACTAAAGATGTCAAGTGTTTCAAGTGTTTGGGCATGGGGACCACTATGCTTCACAATGTCCCAATAGGCGTACCTTAGTGATTGATAAAAAGAGTGGAGAGGTGTACTCTACCGATAGTGAGGTTGAGGAGGAGATGCCAGAGTGGGAGGATGCTATAGTGACCATGAGGGAGCTGCATTACCCGCTGGATAACTTATCCTTAGTTGTCAAGCGTGCTTGGAGTGCACTTGTTGTAGAGGATGAGGGTGTGCAGCAGAGGGAGAACATATTCCATACTAGGTGCCGTTGTGAATGGCAAGGGGTGTAGTATGATCATAGATGGGGGCAGTTGTACTAATGTAGCTAGCACAGCTTTGATTGAGCGATTGGGGTTGAGTTGCTTGAGACACCTGAAGCCTTACAAGTTGCAGTGGTTAAATGATTGTGGGGAGATAAGTGTGACAAAGAAGGTACTGTTGAGCTTTACCATTGGGCCATACACAGATGATGTCCTATGTGATGTGATACCGATGCATGCAGGACATATTCTTTTGGGCAGGCCGTGGCAGTTTGATAAGAATGTTATTCATGATGGGTTCAAGAACAAGTACTCTTCCAGCATAAGGGAAAACCCATTACATTATACCCACTTACACCTGCACAAGTCCATGAAGATCAGGTTAAGTTGCAACTTGAGCGTTACAAAGAGAGAGCGAAGGGAAACACCACCTTGGGTGAGACTAGTGAGAGTGGTGTATCTGGTGAGAAAAATAAGGCCAAGGCCGTGGGAGTTTCCAAGGGGAGTGTGAGTGAACGTAAGGGGGAAACAAAAGAGAGAGTTAAAAAGAGTTTCTACATGGGTGAGGGTGAAGCAAGGAAAACGTTCAAGGCTAGCAAGCTCATGTTATTGTTAGTCTATAAGGAGCCTCATATTTATTTTACTAACTCTGACCATTTGCTTCCTGTGTCTATTTCATCTCTTTTGCAGGATTACAGTGACGTACTGACAGAGGACATACCCAGTGGGCTTCCACCCATTAGAGGT
Source organism: Zanthoxylum bungeanum (assembly GCA_019454045.1). NCBI lineage: Eukaryota > Viridiplantae > Streptophyta > Magnoliopsida > Sapindales > Rutaceae > Zanthoxylum > Zanthoxylum bungeanum. The sequence goes on along the minus strand of SKCR01048337.1, from coordinate 10,980 downwards.
ATTGAACACCAGATTGACTTCATACTTGGAGCAGTCATTCCTAACAGACCGGCTTATAGGAGCAATCCCGAGGAGACAAAGGAGCTACAAGGCAAGTACGGGAGTTGATGGACAAGGAATATGTAAGGGAAATCATGAGTCCTTGTGCAGTACCAGTGCTTCTAGTTCCTAAGAAAGATGGGACGTGGCGTATGTGCGTTGACTGCCGAGCTATCAACAATATTACGGTAAAGTATCGTCACCCCATTCCTAGGCTAGATGACATGTTGGATGAATTGCATGGTTCCAAAATTTTTAGTAAGATTGATTTAAAGAGTGGATACCATCAAATTCGCATGAGAGAGGGAGATGAGTGGAAAACTGCATTTAAGACTAAGTATGGCTTGTATGAATGGTTAGTTATGCCATTTGGTCTCTCAAACGCACCTAGCACATTTATGAGATTGATGAATCATGTTATGCGTGCATTTTTAGGTAAGTTTGTTGTGGTTTACTTTGATGACATCTTAGTTTATAGTAAAACAGTAGATGAGCATGTAATGCATTTGAGCATGTACTTGATGTTTTACGAAAAGAACAATTGTATGCTAACTCTGACAAATGCACATTTTGCATGGATAGAATTGTTTTTCTTGGCTTTGTTGTTGTGAGTGCAGATGGCATCGAGGTAGATGTGGAGAAGGTAAAGGCAATTCAGGAATGGCCTACACCAACTACAGTGACAGAAGTCCGAAGCTTTCATGGGTTAGCGAGCTTCTATAGGAGATTTGTCAAGGACTTCAGTAGCATTGCCGTGCCATTGACTGAGGTAGTAAAGAAGACAGTTGGTTTTCAATGGGGCGAGGCGCAAAGAGCGAGCATTCCAGGACCTTAAAGCGAAGTTATGCAGTGCACCCATTTTAGCACTACCCAACTTCGAGAAGACATTTGAGATTGAGTGCGACGCATCAGGGTTAGGTATTGGAGCAGTTCTCATGCAAGAAAAGCGGCCAATAGCCTATTTTAGTGAGAAGCTGAATGGAGCAGCTTTGAGGTACCCCACGTATGACAAAGAGTTATATGCGCTTGTGAGAGCACTTGAGACATGGCAGCACTACTTGTGGCCTAAAGAGTTCGTGATCCACACCGACCATGAATCATTAAAACACTTGAAGGGTCAAGGTAAGTTGAATAAGCGACACGCAAAATGGATGGAATTCGTTGAGTCATTTCCATATGTTATACGCTACAAGCAAGGTAAAGAAAACATAGTGGCTGATGCATTATCTCGCAGGTATGTTTTACTTACTTCAATGCATGCACGGATGTTGGGATTTGATTTGATTAAGGAATTATATGAGTGTGATTCTGATTTTGGTGAGATTTATACTACTTGTGCAAAGTCATCTTTTGGAAAGTTTTACATTCATGACGGATTCTTATTTAAAGAGAACAGGTTGTGTGTCCCTGCTTGTAGTATGCGTGAGTTGCTTGTGAAAGAAGCGCATGGGGGAGGTTTGATGGGGCATTTTGGGATTACTAAGACTTGAGCGTGAGTGGGTTTCTTGTCAATCGCACACAGCTTGGCCAGCATTTCTGGCCGGCTCAGGAGGACTCTCCTCCGTCAGGACAAATTTTAGGTCTTCACAGACCATGATAGTGTTCATGTTACTTTTCCACTTAACATAGTTTTCTCCCGTTAGTTTGTCGTTTGAGAGTATGGAAATAATTGGAGAAACCATGGCTGAAAAATAAAATAAACATGCATTAAACATGATGCATGAACCATGAAAAATGAATTAGAAACCTAAGAGAATTACTATGCCACGGAAATCTGTCATCCCACAAGTAAGTGCCGCCGTAGGGTAGGTCAAGTACTTGCATGATAGATCGAGACAATCTCAGTCAATTTAATATATATGGGAACAACTCTTATTCCTATATTAACCAACTACCGTTTCATTCGATCAAGGAATTTTATTAAAAGTTAATTATTCCTTTGTAAGTGTAACATGTCGTTTCGGGATTCTTAGACTTAACGAGTGAAGTGCCGCCGTAGGGTAGGTCAGTTCACAAGATACATCTAGAATCCCTATCCTCTCGGAACCCAAACCTGATATTGACTCAAATGGACACCATCTGTAGGGGATGAAAACAAAGCTGTCTCGATGCGTCTTTTGAATCTCACATTTTTGGACTAACAACGGAGATCGCGGGATATACTGTCGTATATCCCTCTCCCACTCACTATTTTTAAAAATAAGGTTTCTATCTAAAATATCTAATATTTTATTTTATCTAGTTTCTTGGGGTATGCCCCTTTGCTATTTGTATAGTTTTCTTTTGGTTATAATACTTACCTTATCCAAAAAAAAAGTTTGTCATAAGTGAGCTAATCAATTTTAACTATTAAAATTGTATCACTAATTTTTCATTAGTCTCTACTAATAGTTTTACTTAATTAAACTAATTTAATTAAAGTGGTATTAGTGAGCTATTATATTTTAACTCTTAAAATACTATACACTAATAAGTTTAAAATTTATGGAATTCTAAAAGGTCAAAATTTTAATTAAACATATTAATAAATCTTAGTGTGTTATAAAATCCAACGGTACGTGGAATTGTGTCCCAAGTGCAGACCATATTACCGTCCATTTGGATTCGGCTATGGAATTTATATCCGGGTTTCCATCCTATAGATTAATGGAATTTATTATGCACCAATTAAGCCCAATATATTAGAATTCAAATTTTAAACCATAAATCCAATTAATCTAATTAATTGATTTCTATGCATATCATATTTTAATTAAACATTTTAATAACATAAAATCATATTTTTATGTGTACAATGATAATGCATCTATGACATGTTATGGCATGTAAAATGCAAGAGTGGGCATCCTAAGTTATATGACATGTTATTCAAACAATTCGAAATAAACATACATATAATGTAAAAAATATTTTGCATTGACCGGGCTCTTATTTTTCCTATACTAATCTAATTAGTACATAAGATTTACCAAGGCATTCTTGGTCTTCAAATCCCGCTTCAAAGTGGTGTTGGCTCCTTTTGCGACTTCGGTGCTCCAATTACAAAAATTGAAATTTTACATTGAAAAATAAAATTACAACAAATGTAAACAATGGCCTTATGGCCTACATCCCAAAAAAAAAACCAACTACAAAAAATAAGAGCCGGAAATATTTACGACCAATGCAAAATTCATTCATCACATGAAATAACAAAAACATTCATCATATGAATATCACAATGTGCCCACTCATCTAAACATGCATATAATATTTATAACTCATATAAATATATTAAAAACATAAACTTTAAATGAAAAATAAAAGGATTAAGAACACTTTTCAACCTCGCTCTTGATGCCAATTGTAGGAAACGCTTTCCTCGCGCAGCGGAAGTGATTATGCACACGGATTGACCTTGAAAATTTTTTCTGCCCTTCACCTCATTTAGCCGAATGGAACCAGCAGGTATACTGAAATTTTGCTTCTATTTCGGACAATATTTCAGCCCTGGAATACCCTCGAAACAGTCCCCGAACAGCCCTCCGAACTGCATTGAAAAGCTGACTGTTTTGGACCCGTTACACACCTGAACTGCACCAAAAATAGTCCCTGATTTGCGTGACCTGCTGTGATGTTTTAGGTCTGAATTTTCCACTCAAAAACAGTCCCAACTCAGCCCCAAAATGTCCCCAAGGTGTTTCCCAAAAATCCCGAATTAAAAAGGACAAAATGAGCCCCGAATCAATTATATGATTCACAGCAATGGACAATAAAATAGTCCCACTGCCGTGAGATTGAGAAGAAGAGAATAATGATTTTGGTTCAACGCCACAAGGTCTTCCGAGCTATATCTCACAACCAACGGAAAGTAGTGTGGGCTACACTCACAAAATAAATCCCTCAACGATTTAGAGATTTAATCACACTTAGTATTTTATTTTTCTTCTTTTGTTCTTCAATGGAGTATCTCAACTTTTGAGAGAATGGTGAAGATGAAGAAGGTGGCTAGGGTTGCAAAGAATGAGAGAGCTCCACAAAAGAAAATCAATTTTTTTTTATACTTAGGTTAGTTGTTTCCAAAACAAAACAACCAATCCCTTCCCCTTTAGTGCAATAATCGGCCAAGGTAGGAATTGAATATTAATTTTTTGTAACATCAATCAAGTATTGAATCACAAAATCAATTACAAATATTAACTAAGTAATTTGCCTTTTCAAATTTTGATAACTTCCAAAGCCATCAAAACTTCCCTTTAATTCCTTGACAAAATCGGCAATGGCATAATTATTTTCATTAATTTTGTAACAATTATATTAACTTTCCATAAAGAAAATATATGTTACAAAATTGAGTATTTGACATCCAATTAAATGGTGTGTGACTTCCAAAATAATGCCAAGGGTTTCCAAAACCTTTTAATTTGGAAATTATAACTTTAGCCTTCATTAAATTATATCATTATAATTTAAATAAATAATTATCATATAATCATTTATTAAAGTAATCATATATTAACTTTTAATACATAGTTACAAGTGTGACTTAATTAATATTATTAATCATTTAATAATATTTATTCTTTTGTAAGTATACAATTGGACTATCCAATTATACTAAATCCGCTATAGTATATCGAGCTAGCACGAGGACCAAATGGACCTACGGTTCCGAGCTTCAATAATCTCGAAATATTAATTAAGCTCTTAATTAAATATTCCGAATTATTAACTCCGAGTTATTCCACTAAAAACCCGAAGTTGCACTTTCGTTGCCGTAGATGATATATTAAGCTGAACCAAGTCGGTGTCCATCGATATATTCATTACATATGAATTGACCCTTCACGAGTATCTCGTAATTAGAGTCGGGCCATAATGTCAGTTATACCCCTCTAATTATTTTTACCTTAAGTACCATTGATTCTCTAATGAACGATTTATTCATAACTATTATGAATTTTAATCTTTCTATTCGTAATAGAGAGACTTGAGCGCTCAAATCGTTCAAGTACCGAATCAACCCTTAAGAAAGATACTCATCTACTTCTCGCAAGAAGGAGTGAACTCCATGTCTATGTAAAACGTTCCCAGCTACAAAACAACAAACTGTGGCCCCAAAGTACGTAGCTATTGGTCGGGACTGCTACACCAACCTCACCTTTGTAAATCAAAGGACATAGCCTGCCATGCAGGAGTTCGTAGTACACTCAGGATTAAGATCAATCTATATATGACCATCTAGTAGATCAAAATGACTTTCTTAGTCTAACGGATTATAAGAATGCCATTTCCATCTAGGTCCAGTCCTATATAATCGCATCCAAGGTGCCTCCATTCTCATGTCTCTACATGGACGATCTGGATCAGGATTGCCATACAAATATAGAATGGACCGCAGTTATAGATAAAACACAAAACAAAGTACCCGCTTTGTTTGCTCTCTATGGACTATTTAAGATTACTAACTTCAGATTTAAAATCCTCTTGTGTATGACACTCATACACTAAGTCTGAAGGCACATAAGTAATCTAGGGTATTTAAGATGATATATAATATGTGAAAATTAAACAAACAATTTGATAAATGAATAATACATCGTTTTATTTCAAAACATATAAAACTGTTTACTTCACATGTAGCTCTAGGGCATACATTCCAACACTTCTACGTCGCGACACGCAAGGCGAAATTTTGCCTATAAATTGAAGCTGATTTCATTTAGAATTTTCATACTTTATTAGCTTTCTTAATAAGGAACTGAGGATTGTATCTTGTTTGTATATATTTATAGTAATTTATTTTTATTTGTAGTAGTAATAACAGTTTGTTTAATTTATCTTCTTTACGTTTTGTAGTTATTTCCGCTGGGGGAAGAAGGGTGATGAAACTTTTGTTATGATAATTTAGATTAGTCTCCTTTATATTAAATATATAAATTATCTTAAAATCTGACTTAATTGGATACCGCCTTTATGGTCGGTTGGACTTAATTAATTAATTTTAACCTGACTTAATTGGATACCGTCTTTTGGTCGGTTGGAATTAATTAAAATATGACTTAATCAGGATACCGCCTATATGGTCGGTTGGTAATATAATGTAAATTTATATATTATAATATTGGAGATTTCTAGATTGAAATAGTAAAGGTGGATCTCTTAACCCCCAACATTTTATTTTTAATCTAGGGAAGTGTGACGCACAATATTCACAAGTTTAATAATTAATTTCTTTATATTATGTGTGATGCTTTGGCTAAGTATTGAATCACAAAATCAATTTTTGAGAGAATGGAGTATCTCAACTTTTGAGAGAATGGTGAGATGAAGAGAAGAAGGTGGCTAGGGTTGCAAAGAATGAGAGAGCTCCACAAAAGAAAATCAATTTTTTTTTTATACTTAGGTTAGTTGTTTCCAAAACAAAACAACCAATCCCTTCCCCTTTAGTGCAATAATCGGCCAAGGTAGGAATTGAATATTAATTTTTTGTAACATCAATTAAGTATTGAATCACAAAATCAATTACAAATATTAACTAAGTAATTTGCCTTTTAAATTTTGATAACTTCCAAAGCCATCAAAACTTCCTTTTAATTCCTTGACAAAATCGGCAATGGCATAATTCTTTTCATTAATTTTGTAACAATTATATTAAATTTCCACAAAGAAAAATATGTTACAAAATTGAATATTTGACATCCAATTAAATGGTGTGACTTCCAAAATAATGCTAAGGGTTTCCAAAACCTTTTAATTTGGAAATTACAACTTTAGCCTTCATTAAATTATTTCATATATAATTTAAATAAATAATTTCATATAATCATTTATTATATTAATCATATATTAACTTTTAATATATAGTTACAAGTGTGACTTAATTATATATTAATCATATTAAAATATTTATTCTTTTGTAAGTATATAATTGGACTATCCAATTATACTAAATCCGCTATAGTATATCGAGCTAGCACGGGGACCAAATAGACCTACGGTTCCGAGCTTCAATAATCTCGAAATATTAATTAAGCTCTTAATTAAATATTCTGAATTATTAACTCTGGGTTATTCCACTTAAAACCCGAAGTTGCACTCTCGTTGCCGTAGATGATATATTAAGCCGAACCAAGTCGGTGTCCATCGATATAGTCATTACATATGAATTGACCATTCACAAGTATCTCGTAATTAGAGTCGGGCCATAATAATATATTATACCCCTCTAATTATTTTACCTCAAGTACCATTGATTCTCTAATGAACGATTTATTCATAACTATATGAATTTTAATCTTTCTATTCGTAATAGAGAGACTTGAGCGCTCAAATCGTTCAAGTACCGAATCAACCCTTAAGAAAGATACTCATCTACTTCTCGCAAGAAGGAGTGAACTCCATGTTTATGTAAAACGTTCCCAGCTACAAAACAAACTGTGCCCCCAAAGTACGTAGCTATTGGTCGGGACTGCTACACCAACCTCACCTTTGTAAATCAAAGGACATAGCCTGCCATGCAGGATTTCTTAGTACACTCAGGATTAAGATCAATCTATATATGACCATCTAGTAGATCGAAATGACTTTCTTAGTCTAACGGATATTATAAGAATGTCATTTCCATCTGGGTCCAGTCCTATATGATCGCATCATACAAGGTGCCTCCATTCTCATGTCTCTACATGGACGATCTTGATCAGGATTGCCATACAAATATAGAATGGACCGCAGCTATAGATAAAACACAAAACAAAGTACCCGCTTTGTTTGCTCTCTATGGACTATTTAAGATTATTAACTTCAGACTTTAATCCTCTTGTGTATGACCACTCATACACTAAGTCTGAAGGCACATAAGTAATCTAGGGTATTTAAGATGATATATAATATGCAAAAATTAAACAAACAATTTGATAAATGAATAATACATCGTTTTATTTCAAAACATATAAAACTGTTTACTTCACATGTAGCTCTAGGGCATACATTCCAACAATCTCCCACTTGCACTAGAGTAAATGGGACATGTCACGTAATCCTAGACCATCTAGGTGACCTTCAAAAACTTTAGCCGGCAAGGTCTTTGTAAACGGATCAGCCAGGTTCTCTGCAGATGCAATATTTGTGACAGTAACGTCTCCTCTCTGCACTATCTCATTGATGAGATGATATTTCCTCTTTATATGTTTTCCCCTCTTGTGGCTTCTTGGTTCTTTGGAGTTTGCCACCGCACCACTATTATCGCAATAGAGTGTGAGTGGTCTATCCATATCTGGAACAACTTCCAGATCTCCCAAGAATTTACGGAGCCAGACTGCTTCCTTAGCTGCTTCACAAGCTGCTACATATTCAGCCTCCATGGTGGAGTCAACAATACAAGATTGCTTTATACTCCGCCATACTATGGCCCCACCATATAGGGTGAACACTGATCCAGATGTAGATTTCCTAGAATCGACATCTGTCTGAAAATCAGAGTCTGTATATCCCTTTAGGATCATATCCTCACCGGAATACACGAGCATATAATCTCTCGTTCTCTTAAGATACTTGAGAATGTGTTTCACAGCCACTCATTGATCCAATCCTGGGTTTGACTGAAACCTACTGACTACTCCCACTGCAAAACAGATGTCTGGTCTCGTGCATAACATAGCATACATGAGACTACCAACTGCCGAGGCGTATGGGATATGTCTCATTTCCTCAACATCTTGAGGTGTCTTAGGAGATTGTTCCTTTGACAAATGAATTCCATGCCGATAAGGCAGATTGCCTTTCTTGGAATTCTACATCCCAAATCGCACAAGGATCTTGTCGATATAGGATGCCTGAGACATAGCTAATAGTCGTTTCTTACGATCCCGAAGTATCTGAATCCCAAGAATATAACTGGCCTCTCCCAAATCTTTCATTTGGAATTGATTAGCTAGCCAGGTTTTCACGTCTGATAATATCTTTACATCATTCCCAATGAGTAAAATATCATCGACGTATAAAATAAGAAAAACCACCTTCCCGTCAATGACGCGCTTGTATACACAAGGCTCATCAACATTCTGCTCAAAATCATAAGACTTGATCGTTGTATCAAATCTTATATTCCAAGATCGAGATGCCTGCTTGAGTCCATAAATGGACCTTTGCAGCTTGCAAACCTTTTGCTCTTAACCTTGGGCGATGAACCCCTCTGGTTGTATCATATAGATGCTTTCATCAAGATTGTCATTCAAGAATGCAGTCTTGACATCCATTTGCCAAATTTCATAGTCATAATATGCGGCAATGGATAGAAGAGTGCAGATGGATTTAAGCATGGCTACTGGCGAGAAAGTTTCCTCATAGTCAACTCCCTCTTTCTGGGTATAACCCTTGGCCACTAGCCTAGCCTTGAAGGTCTGTACCTTCCCATCTGATCCCCTCTTCCTCTTGTAGATCCACTTGCAACCTATAGGTTTCACCCCATCAGGTTGGTCTACAAGTTCCCAGACCGAGTTGGAGTACATGGACTTCATCTCTAGGTTCATGGCTTTGAGCCATTCCTCTTTTTCAGAATCATCCATTGCACTACTGTAGGTCAATGGATCATCTATGCCATCGCTGGATGCGACAACTTGTGCCTCTCCAACCCCTAGGTAGCGATCAAGTTGTCGTACAACCCTCCCACTACGTCTAGGCGGTAGATCATTCTGAAGAGCTTGCATCTGACTATCAGATGTCGAAGGTGCTATGTATTTGTCAACTTTCGTTGATGATGGCGTGCTGGTCGAACCAGCAAGTAACTCCTCGAGTAATACTTTACTTCGAGGTTTGAACTCCCTCATATAGTCCTCCTCTAGAAACGTAGCATTTGTCGATACAAACACTTTGTTATCATCAAGACTGTAGAAGAATCCACCCCTAGTCTCCTTAGGATAGCCTACAAATAGGCATACCTGAGAACGTGGCTCCAACTTTGTAGTCTTATTCTTCAGCACATGTGTTGGACACCCCCATATGCGGAAATGTCGTAAACTAGTTTTACGACCATTCCACAACTCTAAGGGAGTCTTAGGAACAGACTTAGATGGAACTACATTAAGGATATGCATTGCAGTTTGCAGTGCATATCCCCAGAACGAACTAAACATAGATCTTATCATGTCTAGTAGGGTCCGATTTCTCATCTCTGCAACACCATTTTGCTGTGGTGTTCCAGGCGCTGTGAGTCGGGATACTATCCCATGCTCAACTAAGAATTCCTAGAAATCTCTGTCGAGGTATTCCCCTCCACGATCCGGTCGTAGAGCTTTGATTGTCTTACCTAATTGGCTCTTAACCTCAGCACGATATTCTTTGAACTTTTCAAAGGTATCTGATTTGTGATGCATTAGGTAGACATACCCATATCTTGAACAATCGTCAATGAATGTGACGAAGTATTCATAACCACCTCGGGCTCTTACATTCATCGGTCCGCAAACGTCCGAATGTATTAGCTCAAATGGTTGACTGGATCTTATACCTTTTCCAGTAAAAGGTCTCTTGGTCATTTTTCCTTCTAAACAGGATTCACAAACTGGTAAAGTCCCGAGCTTTAACTGGTTTAAGGCTCCGTTCTTTATCAATCTATTTATCCGGTCAAGGTTGATATGACCGAGTCTAAGATGCCATAGATATGTGTCATCGTGAGAAATCTTTGGCCGTTTAGTTTTAGGTTTCTCAACCTTAAACATTTCAGCATTGAGCAATGACCTATGTGTTAACGGTCTTAACACATACAAGTTATTTTCTGAGTTTCCTGTGCATATAGTTAATCCATTTCTACCAATAATAACCAAGTTGCTATTAAAAGAAACCGAATAACCATCATCCAAAAGTTTAGAAACAGAAATCAAATTCCTGCGAAAACCAGGAATGATCAACACATTGTTCAAATTTAAATAACTATTATTCATGAAATTTAAATTAGAAAATCCC
>SKCR01048336.1:0-40301 GCA_019454045.1 Zanthoxylum bungeanum | reverse complement strand
ATGTATGCCATGATATGTACGCGACCTGAAGTGTCATATGCTTTGAGCATGTGCAGTCACTATCAGGCCGATCCAGGTGAAGGACACTGGATGGCTGTTAAGAATATCCTTAAGTATCTTAGACGAACTAAGGATGCTTTCTTAATATATGGAGGTGGAGAACTTGAGGTGTCTGGGTACACCGATGCAAGTTTCCAAACCGACAAGGACGACTTCAAGTCTCAATCGGGGTACATTTTTTGTTTGAATAACGGAGCAGTGAGCTGGAAATCTTCCAAGCAAGATACTATTGCCGATTCAATAACTGAAGCGGAGTATATTGCTGCATCGGAAGCAGCAAAGGAGGCAGTTTGGATCCGAAAATTCCTAATCGGATTAGGAGTAGTTCCGTTAGTTGCTGAGCCCGTGCCATTGTATTGTGACAAAACGGGGCTATAGCACAAGCTAAGGAACCAAGGTCTCATCAACGATCCAATCATTGTTCTTCGGCGTTACCATCTGATTCGGGAGATTATACATCGTGGCGATGTAAAAGTCGGGAAGGTCGCATCGGATGACAACATTACAGATCCGCTGACGAAGGCTGTTCTTCAGCAAGTGTTGAACGACATATACATAGTTCAGGTATTAGATGCTTGAGTGACTGGCTATAGGCCAAGTGGGAGATTGTTAGACATTATGACCCATAGCGTCACTGTTTTGTAAATGATATTGTATTCTTGTACAAAATTAACTATGTGATAATGAAATTGCCTTTTGCCGTTTTGTAAAATTTATTACTTTAATATATTAATGGCAAAAGTCCATATGATTAGTTCCGTATTGAGATGATATGAGACAGTATCAATATAAAAGGTTTAATCATTAAATATCCCTAGTCGGAGTATTATCGAGATCGGACATCGATAATGCGGAATAGACTAGTATTGCACTTGTGCGAGTTGTGATGGCACAACGGCATAGTTCTCATATATTTAAGTATTGGATACTTATGCAAGTGCGATAGGAGGTTGTGTTTTACCGATGGTACGGAAAACAGCTTCGCTCTAGATAGACCCCGCGGAATCCCATTGGTGTAGTATGTCTGCGTGTCTATGGGAGGCCGCGCATCTGGGTAGGTGTATATGGTCTTAACCTGAGACTTGCATCGCTAGTACTTGCGACAATCGTTAAACTTTGGTTGTGGTGGTTCGGGGCTTTAACCGGTTCTGTGTACGCCTCTTCTGGGTTTATCGAAAATCGTAGTGTACTGGATGTGATGTCAAGATGGAAGTATCACTTCAGACATATGGAGATGATAATCACACTGGATACAGAACTAGTACTCTATAAAAGGTTGCAACCGTCGGGACAATATGACCAGGTCAGGATTGTCCGATTTAAAGAGACTAGTTGTTTGATATCCGATATATGTTTCGTACGGGGCAGACAATTTCCAGCCCCAGGCCTAACATGTGATCATCCGATACTGGATCGATGTACGCAATACTACGGTATACTACGCTTGATATAGATCTAATATTCCAGTAAGAATATTTCTGGAGAATTGGGTAGGCATGGCGCTCTGCTAGAAGCCAACCTTGTCTTGTAAATCGGTAAAAAAAATGTAGTACGAGGTACGTACCTGTTTGGATTATCCAACGACCGTATTTACTGCCAACATATCCGGAGATCTCTTGGGTCGCTTCCTGAAGATTCACCTATGATGTTTGATTCGAACTTTATTAATCTTGGATTAATTACGGAGAAACTTTATCTTGGATAAAATGCCTTATTAGGAGAGAGAGAGAGATCGATAATTTGGAATTAATCGATAAAAAAATATATTCGATATATTATTAAACGAAATTAGATTTCGACGCGAATTAAAATCGGATTTTAATTCGGGCAAAAGAATTAATTTGGAATTAATTCGTTAGCGATCTGAATAATAATTCCGCTAGGCGTAATTATTTAATTCTCGTCGCGACGGAAATTCGTTAATACGGAAATAGCGAATTTGGGCCCGAAAGTGTTTGCGGACACATTCGTATTTTGAAACGGGTGGAATCCGCAAATCACATCGCGATATCTCATTACTTGATACGAATGGATGATGGATGTATCTAGTCACCTTTAAGGGATGATACATTGTCTCTATTCTCAATGTGAGATAATGATGGCAAATGATGAATTTTCCTATGGAGGGAAAACCTTTCACGGTTTTTGAAGGGTTTTAATTAAAAATTCATTTGGTATTTGATATCATTCATTTGCTTTTCATTTGTCTCACACGGTTTTAGAAACAAAAGGAGAACAAAAATTGATAAGTCATACTCTCCCTCTTCCTCTCCCTTGCTCACGCCGTGAGCTTCAAACCAAAGGCAGAAAAATTGTTTTTCATTCTCCATTTTTGCTAGCACAAGCAAGGATCAAAAGAGGTGATAGGGAAACAACCTTGGAGCTTGGAACACTTGAAGATTTGAAGCTTCTCTCCATCTTCTTGCTTGGCCGAAACTTCCACCTTGAAGACTCAAGGATTGTCTTCACCATTTTCATCACAAAGCTTAGTAAGTATGATTCCGCCATGTTTCTAGCTTTGCATGTGTGTTATTTGTATTTCTATGGCTTAATCTTTCTTTGGGACTAATTATAGAAACCAACAAGAATACTATACTCTTTCAAGTATATTAGAAACTTATTGCTTAAGTATTTTCCATTACGGTCTTACCGTAACGGTTTTAATACTTTAGCCGATCTGTTAGTTTACTTCGTGTCGAAACTCTAAAAGTTTTCGATTTGTGTTTCAGAAGAAACACATAACCATAACGCGATGCCACATCCGTAAAGGTCACGAAATATTCATATCCACCTCTAGCCTAGCTAGACATGGGCCCACTTGCTTCACTATGAACTAGGGCTATCAGATCGGTGGCATTTGCACTTTTACCAAGTAAAGGTGTTTTAGGCACTTTGCCCATAAACTAGATTCGTAGACTTTATTTGAATGGAATCAAATCAGTCCTAGTACCCACTCTTCAAAAGTTGTGATATACGAGTCTTGTTTGATTGTGTCCCAGACAACAATGCCACAATTAGTTTCTTCTGATCAAATCAGTTTGAGCTATTTGTTTGTCATGTAATACATTTGAGATTTATTTATATTCAAAATATAATTCTGTTCACATCTAATGTGTTTATCTCAATATCATCTTTATATAATAAAACACTTTAGTGTTCTAGAATATAAAGGTTCACCGCAGCGGGTTATACACTGATACAAAGATAATGTTTCTACTCAAACTAGTTACATTATAACAGTTTCCAAATTTAGGTATGTACCCGAAGGTAGTTCCTAAACTTAGGTATCTACGGTTGAAACAGCGACTTTCGTCCCGTTTCCGATTTCACAGATTAATTTCAATTGAAGTCAGTATCATGCTCATAGCAGATTCTGAACATCAATGTATATTTATGTATCACACTAAGTATTTAAAATCTAATTTTAATACTAGTAGTGAACATATTTATGACAAACATATTTGAAGTCAAAGCCTTGCTCGTCTTCAATTCCTTCATGTCTCCTTTGTCCAAACGGCAGTCACGCTTCCGCGATCCCGTTTGCCACAATTTAAGCAGACATTTTGGGATATGTCCTTTATCTTCCCAGAAGATTATAATGATATTGCATTTGCCCTTTTCAACATTTCAGAAGCCAAAGCCTAGCCTCGGGTGACTAGAATATCGAAATAAGGTGCGCCTTGCGCTATTTGCCTTATTGCAAAGTTTGACTTTGTCTCCTTGAGAATAGTCATTAACTCTCCAAAAGTTTATTATTGCAATTTAGCACTTCTAAAATCTAAATATAGATTTATGAATATCCTTTAATTTCAATATCATACTTTAAGGATATAATCCTTAGTTCTGATTAAGAAATTAAGGAGTCTTCTGCGACAAGCTTAATGAATTAAGCACTAAAGTTATCATTACATAAATCTTACAAAGATTATGCTCTACTATTTGCTTAACTCCGGGCTTAGGCATAATATGTTATTTTATCATATAAAGTAACGTATTATTTTCCAGGACCATCCTGAAACTTTATTCCCAATTTTGAAAATTAAACCATTTAAATACATTTTCCCTAGGATTATGTCTTAAATGTCAATCTTTCAATTTTATCTTGATTCTAATAGTCCAACTATTTAATCAACGATTTCAGGTACTTTAAATATAATGATTATTATAGTCCAACTATATTAATCAACTATACTTTTAATTTGTTTGAATACAGTCAAACTGTTAATTAAAACAACAATTTAAATATTAGTCCAACTAACATTTAATTTATTTGACGAATGATATTTATTTGAGCGCGTATGGCAAGTAATTAAACGAATATTGCAAATTTAATTATTGCCTCCCACTATTTTTCGGCGAGCCTCTAACCCTCTGTCGAGTACTCGGGAAACCGTGTTTCCTAGTGGGCTAGGATCCCGTTAAATATCACACAATCTTGACTTGGCCAACAAATTGTATGATAATTAACTAGGTAGATCTCTAAGATCAATTGGATCCAATCCAATCCTAGATCCAGTAAGGGGACATCCAAGTCCGAAACATATATCTTATATATGCCAATATATCCAATATATTGCCTAACCTTTTTCCTCTGAATCAACTAAGCCTTGGCTTTGGCACAACAAACTTAGTGATCCCAGTTAAGCGTGACCCATTGACCATGGAAAGCTTCGTAATCAATGTCGATGGACAAGAAGTGGTATTGACTTTGGCCAACAAACCACAACTTGGACAAGACACCGATATGGAACAAAGCTCTCCTGATTCAAACACATCATCGACGGACAAAGGCCTTGACTTTGGCCAACAAACCAATGCCGTCTTAGATCTTGAGTAAGAATCCCTCAGTGGAAGGAAAAATGCTTAATATTGTATGAGGGTTTTTCGCGTGCAAATTGGTAACCTATTTATTATCTTTGTTAAGGTCTCATCATCATACACCCTTAAACATGCATTATAAACACATAATAAAGCGTGTATAAATAAATAATAATGATATGCGGATGGATACTTTACACATTGATCCTAGATCAAATCTCTCCCTTTCTTCTCTCCCGCTAGCACAGGTATTGCTTCTACCCGTTACACTACACTTTTAAAGAAACCTCATTTACATTGAGGGGAATATGTGAGAATATAATACAAAGAATAAGGAGGTAATAAGGCTGGACATGCAGGTCCAATTAATAAATTCCAAATTTATTACAACAATTTCTAAAATTGCCCCACCCATCTAATATCCATCCGATATACATTATTCATGCATCGCAACCATGTATTCACACAAGCATGTTATCAATCAATCTAATCAAATTAATTAATCTGATAATTAGTGACCATCCAATGTTCAAACAACGATTTGATTTTGTGCGAGTCAAACTCATTTTGCGAATAAGTACTCAAATTACGAATTCTCGAATTAAATTAAACTACAAAATTAAATCTAATTCAATTTGTATTTAATACTAATTCGCTATTTAATTTCAAATTAAATACTACACTTTATTAATAAACCTTTACGACTTAAATTCCAAATTTAATCGTTACGGGTCTCAAAGCCCGATTAACGTCCAACGTTAATTTAATTAAAGTCCAATGGGCTTTCAATTAATTTCTTAAGGCGTGGAATTTTGGTCAACTCGAGTCAAACCCAATAACCAAAGTCCAATCAAGGAGTAACCCCATAAGCCTAGAAATCAATTTAGGCCCATTAGGCCCAATTAAATTATTAAGGTCTATTAGACGCATTTGGGCTTTATGGAAGCGGTTTTGGGCCCAATTGGATCCAACCAATTTAGCCTAAACCCATCTTGGTACAACCAAGCCCAATAAGCCCACTTACAACATTACATGCCCAATTTCCAAAATTAGCCCAATTCAATTAAATTACAAAATCCAATTTCACAATTTAATTACCTAAAGTGTATTACACAATTCATTACCCAATTAACATTTCTAAAACATCAATTAGCCTAATTAATCATGATCATCAACATCGAATAGTGTCCAATACAATTTAATCAAAATCAAACTCAATTTTACATGCATAAGTCTCGGCAATGAAGGGGATTTTATGTCCGATTCGGTTTCAATCCAATTAAATCCACAATCAACATTAAATCATCATACCCAATATGATTCCAACTCATCCAATTATTAAAATCAAAAATTCACCAAGATAAATTAGGGCATGACATTCGGCCAAGCCTCATATTTTGGGCAAATTTGTTCCAAACAAAATTTGAACAAATTGATCCAATCAATCTTCAATTAAAATACATTTAAGCATACTAATTCATCCAATTTCATTAAATCATGCTCAAAAATATTTTACCCAAATTTTAAGCCCTAATCAAATTTCATGCTTTTCAATCGCTCTGATACCATTGTTGGAATTGTCTAAGCATCCCAAGATCATTAACAAGCATGAAACAACAAGTGAATACATTCAAGGAGTTGCGGATACTCACAATGATCGGTTGAGACGATGCGATGAAGACAAAAATCATTTCATGCCCTCCAACAGCTCACGGCAGTGACTGGTTTTCCTCCTCCAAGAATCGGCCATGGGTGGTCCTCCATGCAAGCTCCAAGCTTGTGTTGATTCCTTGCTCATGAAGTGATTTCCCTATCACCTTTGTATGTCTCCTAGAGTGTGCTAGCACCTTGATTTTGCAACAAAATCATCATTTGCTTCCTCTATGGCTCACGGTTTTGGCAAACCAGTGAAGAAGAACAAGAACATCCCAAAGGGCGTGAAAGAGAGAGATGAAGAAGAAAGAGAGAGAGTGTTTTTGTGTAATTGATTTTTAAAAACATATACACAATTTTGGCTTTCAAAAGTCAAACAATTAAAGCCATAAATGCCAACCACTACATCAATCAATCAATCAATCAATTGTCACATCGCTCAAAGTGACATGATTTGACGCTTGATGCGACTAGCGATTTGACGCTTGATTTGACTTGCGTGCCGCACTCGAATTCGAAATGCGAATGCGCTCACAAACAATCCCGGGCTCGGGTTCTCTAATTCCAAATTAACGAATTTTCTGTTGCGACGCAATTAAATGATTATGCCTAGCGAAATCACTATTCACGTCACTAACGAATTAATTCTAAATTAACTCGTTCGCCTCCGCGTCGAAATCCAATTTCGTATAATATATCGAATATATTATTTTATCGATTAATTCCAAATTAATCATTATCTCTCTTTAATTGATATTTTATCCCAGATAAAATATCTCCGCAATTAATCCCAGATTAATTTTCTCTCTCATCTAATTAATCCCAGATTAATAAAAGTGCGAGTCATACGTCATCGGTGAATCTTCGGGAAGCGACCCATGAGATCCCCGGATATGTTGGCAGTAAATTTGGTCGTCTGACTATCCGAACACATAAGTAAGTACTCGTACTACGTTTATACCGATTTACAAGACAAGGTTGGCTTCTAGCAAAGCGCCATGCCTACCCAATTGTCCAGAAAAATCCTTACAAGAATATAAGGATCTATATCAGGCGTAGTATACGTAGTATTGCATATTTCGATCCAGTATCGGATGATCACGTGCTAGGCCTGGGGCTGGAAATGGTGTCTGCCCCGTACGAAACACATATCGGATGTCTGGTAACTAGTCTCTATAATCGGATATACATGACCTAGTCATAATATCCCGATAGGTGCAACATTTAAGAGAACCAGTCCCGTATCCTACGTGACCATCATCTCCGTATGACTAGAGTGATACTTCCGTCTTGACATCACACCCAACACACTACGATTCTCAATATACCCAGAAGAGGCGTACACAGAAACCGGTTAAAGCCTTGGACGATCAAAACCAAAGTATATTAATTGTCGCAAGTATTAGTGGTGCAAGTCTCAAGTTAAGACCAAATACAACTACCCTGATTTCGGACTTCCATAGACACATAGTCATACTACCAATGGAATTCCGAGGGGGTCTATCCAGAGCGAAGCTGTTTCCCGTACCATCGGTAAAACACAACCTCCTATTACACTTGCATAAATATCATATACCCAAATATATGAGAATTATGTCGTTTGTGCCCCCACAATGCGCACAATTGTAATACTAGTCTTTTACGCATTTATCGATGTCCTATCTCGATAATAATCTGACTAGGGATATTTAATGATTTATCCTTCGTGGACTAATACTGTCTCCTATCATTCTCAATCCAGGAACAAATCATAGGGACCTCCTATCATTTTACATCTTGGTGATCTATTCACAAATGATAAGAGAGCAATCTCCTTTGTCACATAATTAATTTGTACAACAACACCATGATCTGTACAAATAGTGACGCTATGGGTCATAATTGTCCAACAGTCCCAGACAACAATGCCACAAATAAGTCTCATCTGATTAATTCAGTTTGAGCTATTTGTTTGTCAAGTTATAAGTTTGAGATTCATTTATATTCAAAATATAAATATTGGTATTCACATCTAATGTGTTTATCTCAATATCATCTTTATAAAATAAAACACTTAGTGTTCTAGAATATAAAGGTATACCCGCAACGGGTTAAGCTTAGATATAGAGATAATATTTCTAGTCAAACTAGGTACATTTTAACATTTTCCTAATTTAAGTACACACCCGAAGGGTAGTTCCTAAACTTAGGTTTCTACGGTTAAAACAGCGACTCTCGTCCCATTTTCGACTCGCAGGTCAATCTCATCTGAAGTCAGTCTCTTGCTAATCAGCAGATTCTGCACATCAGTACATATTTATGTACCACATCTAGTATCAAAAATCCAATTTTGACACTAATAGTGAACATGTTTATGACAAACATACTTGAAGTCGGAGCCTTGCCCCGCCTTTACTTCCTTCATGTCTGCCTTGTCCATACGGCAGTCACACATCCAGTGACCCTGTTTGCCACAGTTTAGGCAGACATCTTGGGATATGTTCTTTGTCTTCCCAGAAGACTGTGATGATTTTGCCTTTGCCCCTTTTAGAAGCTCTGGCTCTGCCTCCTTGAGTACAGCCTTCAACTCTCCAAGAGTTTACTCTTGGTTCATAATGAACCTGCCCCAGCTGTCAGGTAGAGACTATAAGATCAAATCTTTGGTAGTCTCGGCCACGTAGCTAATGCCCAGCTACCTAGCTGATCGATGTCAGCAATCATCTACGACACCTAGTGCTCGACAGATGTACCCTCCGACATACATGAGCGAAATAACTTCTTTTACAATTTGTACTTCTAAGATCTAAGATTAGATCTATGAAGATCTTTAATTTCATCATCATTGTACAAGGATCGAATCCATAGTTTTGACGACGAAATTAAAGTGTCATTGCATCTAGCATAAAGGATTGAGCACTAAAGTTATCATCACCATGAGTTTTCCAAAACTCATGCTCCACTATTTGCTCAACTTCGGGCTTAGGCCCGTGGTGTTACTCTATCAAATAGAATAACTTCTCAGTTCCCAGGACTATCCTGAGGTTTTATTCCCAATCTGAAAATTAAAGCTGTTTAAAGACATTTTCACCTAGGATTATGTTCTAAACGCTAATCTTTCAGCTATCTTGATTCCAATAGTCCAACTATCTAATCAATGATTTCAGGTACAATTAAATATAATGATTACTATAGTCTAACTATATAATCAACTATAATTAAATTGGTTAAATTCAAATACATTGATTACTATAATCCAATTATATAATCAACTATAAATTGAAGTAGTTTGAATACAGTCCAACTGTTTAATTAAAAAAAAATTGAATATTAGTCCAACTAATATATATTTAAATTAATGACGAAAAATTGAATGAACGCGTATTGGCAAGTATCTAAACGAAATTGCAAATTTAATACTTGCCTCCCACTATTTTTCGGCGAGCCTCTAACCCTCTGTTGAGTACTTGGGAAACCTAGTTTCCTAGTGGGCTAGGATCCCGTTAATAAACACAACCTTGACTTTGGCCAACAAGTTGTATGATATTTAACTAGGTAGATCTCTAAGATCAATTGGATCTCATCCAATTCCTAGATCCAGTAGGTGGACATCCAAGTCCGAAACATATGTCTAATATATGCCAATATATCCAATATATTCCCTAACCTTTTTCCTCTGAATCAACTAAGCCTTGGCTTTGGCACAACAAGCTTAATGATTCCAGTTAAGCGGGACCCATTGACTTTGGAAAGCTTCGTAATCGATGTCGATGGACAATAAGTGATCTTGACTTTGGCCAACAAATCACAACTTGGACAAGACATGTGATATGGAACAAAGCCTTCATGATTCAAACACATCTGCGATGGACAAAGGTCTTGACTTTGGCCAACAAACCAGTGCCAATCTTGGATCTTGAGAATGAATCATTCAATGGAAGGAAAGCGCTTAATATTTGTTGAGGGTTTTTACGCGTAATTGGCAACCAATTAATTATCTTTGATTAGGTCTCATCATTCACCCTTAAGCATGCATTCTAAAAGCATAATAAGGTGCGATATATAAATTAATAATGATATGCGGATGGATATTTAAAACATTTTGTTTCTAGAACAAATCTCTCTCTCTTCTCTCTCTCTCTCGCTAGCATAAATCTTACTTCTACCAATTACATAACACTTCTAAAGAAACCTCATTTACATTGAGGGGAATAGGTGAGAAGAGAAATACAAAGAGTCAAGAGGTAATAGGCTGGACACGCAGGTCCAATTTAATAAATTCTAAATTTATTACAACAATTTCCAAAATTGCCCTCAACCATCTAATATCCATCTGATATACATTATTCATACATCACATCCATGTATTCACACAAAGCATGTTATCAATCAATCTAATCCAATTAATTAATCTTTGATTAATGGGCATCCAATGTTCAAACAACGATTTGATTTGCGCGAGTCCAACTTGTTCTAAGAATAAGTACTCAAAGTACGAATTCTTGAATTATATTAAACTACAATATTAAATCCAATTTAATTTGTATTCAATACTAATTCTTTATTTAATTCCAAATTAAATAATTACACTTTTAATGTGTCTATTAGACTTGGATTCCAAATCCAATCTTTATGGGTCTCAAGGCATGGACTTTGGCAACCAAAGCCCAATAAGGAATCACTCTTTGCCAAAAATCAATTTAGGCCCATTAGGCCCAATTAAAATTTTAAAGGCCCATTTATTATATTTGGAATTTATGGAAATGGTTTTAGGCCCAATTGGATCCAACCAATTAACCTAAACCAAACTTGGCCCAACCAAGCCCATTAAGCCCAAATACAATATTTTTAGCCCAATTCCAATTAAGCCCAACTAATTAAATTCCAATATTCCAAATATCACAATTTATCAATTAAAGTGTATTAGCCATAATTAATTATTTAAATCAACATTTCCAAAATACCAATTTACACAATTAATCATGCTTTAATTAACCAACTTATGTCCAACACCAATTGAAGCAAAATCAATCCAACATGCTTCCTAAGCTCTCGGCAATGTGGTGATTTTTATATCAATTTTGATTTCAATCCAATTAAATCACAAACTAATATACCTCATGCATTTTAAACACATCCAATTGTCTAAAATTCAAAAATCACCAAGAGCTTATCCTAGGGTCATATTCGGCCAACATAAGGATTTTGAGAAAATTATTTTAATCAATTTTACACAAATCCAATGATGCAAAACTCTAAGTAATCATCATCTTATATCAACCAAACACTCAATTTGAAGAAATCATGCATAAATCATAAAAGCCCCAAATTAAAGTTTATGAACCCTAAGTCAATTTCATGCTCAATAACCGCTCTGATACCATTGTTGGGTTTTCTAGGTCAAACCAAGATCAATTAAGCAATGAAACATGTGAATACAACAAAGTAAGAATGAGGAAAATACTCACTTTGATCGGATTTTGGATGCGTTGAACACAAAAATTTTCCTCCATGGAATTCGGCCAAGCTCATTGTGTTGATCTTCAAGCTCCAAGCTTTGAGTGTTGATTCCAAGCTCAATGATTGGTTTCCCTATCACCTTTGAATGACTCATTGTGTGTGCTAGCACTCATGATTTTTTAATCAAAAATCAAAGAGAATGAACCCTAGGTTCACGCCCAACTTGAGAGAAAAAGAAGAAGGTCATTCGGCAATAGAGAGAAAGAGAGAGAGAATGAAAATGTGTGTGTTGTGTTTTTGATTTCCAAAATCAAATACCATTTACCAAATTTCCAAAAAGTTGGTACAAGTAAGCTTGTGTAAAAAACAAGCAATCTCCAACAACTTACATCAACCAAAAAGTTAGATAAAGTTGACTAGTGATGTGACTTGTGATGTGACATGTGGGCTCCACTTGATTCAAAATTCGAGTGGGCCCGCAACACATCCCGGGCTCAGGTTCGCTAATTTCGAATTAACGAATTTTCCGTTGCGACGTAATTAAATCAAATTTAATTAAATAATTATGTCTTGCAAAATTACTATTCATGTCGCTAGCGAATTAATTCTAAATTAACTCGTTCGCCTGTATTAAAATCTAATTTTAATTCCGTTAATAAATCTAATTTCATATAATTTATCGAATATATTTTTTATCGATTGATCCAATCAATCTTCAATTAAAATACATTTAAGCATACTAATTCATCCAATTTCATTAAATCATGCTCAAAAATATTTTACCCAAATTTTAAGCCCTAATCAAATTTCATGCTTTTCAATCGCTCTGATACCATTGTTGGAATTGTCTAAGCATCCCAAGATCATTTAACAAGCATGAAACAACAAGTGAATACATTCAAGGAGTTGCGGAATACTCACAATGATCGGTTGAGACGATGCGATGAAGACAAAAATCATTTCATGCCCTCCAACAGCTCACGGCAGTGACTGGTTTTCCTCCTCCAAGAATCGGCCATGGGTGGTCCTCCATGCAAGCTCCAAGCTTGTGTTGATTCCTTGCTCATGAAGTGATTTCCCTATCACCTTTGTATGTCTCCTAGAGTGTGCTAGCACCTTGATTTTGCAACAAAATCATCATTTGCTTCCTCTATGGCTCACGGTTTTGGCAAACCAGTGAAGAAGAACAAGAACATCCCAAAGGGCGTGAAAGAGAGAGATGAAGAAGAAAGAGAGAGAGTGTTATTTGTGTAATTGATTTTTAAAAACATATACACAATTTTGGCTTTCAAAAGTCAAACAATTAAAGCCATAAATGCCAACCACTACATCAATCAATCAATCAATCAATTGTCACATCGCTCAAAGTGACATGATTTGACGCTTGATGCGACTAGCGATTTGACGCTTGATTTGACTTGCGTGCCGCACTCGAATTCGAAATGCGAATGCGCTCACAAACAATCCCGGGCTCGGGTTCTCTAATTCCAAATTAACGAATTTTCCGTTGCGACGCAATTAAATGATTATGCCTAGCGAAATCACTATTCACGTCACTAACGAATTAATTCTAAATTAACTCGTTCGCCTCCGCGTCGAAATCCAATTTCGTATAATATATCGAATATATTATTTTATCGATTAATTCCAAATTAATCATTATCTCTCTTTAATTGATATTTTATCCCAGATAAAATATCTCCGCAATTAATCCCAGATTAATTTTCTCTCTCATCTAATTAATCCCAGATTAATAAAAGTGCGAGTCATACGTCATCGGTGAATCTTCGGGAAGCGACCCATGAGATCCCCGGATATGTTGGCAGTAAATTTGGTCGTCTGACTATCCGAACACATAAGTACCTCGTACTACGTTTATACCGATTTACAAGACAAGGTTGGCTTCTAGCAAAGCGCCATGCCTACCCAATTGTCCAGAAAAATCCTTACAAGAATATAAGGATCTATATCAGGCGTAGTATACGTAGTATTGCATATTTCGATCCAGTATCGGATGATCACGTGCTAGGCCTGGGGCTGGAATTGTGTCTGCCCCGTACGAAACACATATCGGATGTCTGGTAACTAGTCTCTATAATCGGATATACATGACCTAGTCATAATATCCCGATAGGTGCAACATTTAAGAGAACCAGTCCCGTATCCTACGTGACCATCATCTCCGTATGACTAGAGTGATACTTCCGTCTTGACATCACACCCAACACACTACGATTCTCAATATACCCAGAAGAGGCGTACACAGAAACCGGTTAAAGCCTTGGACGATCAAAACCAAAGTATATTAATTGTCGCAAGTATTAGTGGTGCAAGTCTCAAGTTAAGACCAAATACAACTACCCTGATTTCGGACTTCCATAGACACATAGTCATACTACCAATGGAATTCCGAGGGGGTCTATCCAGAGCGAAGCTGTTTCCCGTACCATCGGTAAAACACAACCTCCTATTACACTTGCATAAATATCATATACCCAAATATATGAGAATTATGTCGTTTGTGCCCCCACAATGCGCACAATTGTAATACTAGTCTTTTACGCATTTATCGATGTCCTATCTCGATAATAATCTGACTAGGATATTTAATGATTTATCCTTCGTGGACTAATACTGTCTCCTATCATTCTCAATCCAGGAACAAATCATAGGGACCTCCTATCATTTATACATCTTGGTGATCTATTCACAAATGATAAGAGAGCAATCTCCTTTGTCACATAGTTAATTTGTACAACAACACCATGATCTGTACAAATAGTGACGCTATGGGTCATAATTGTCCAACAGTCCCAGACAACAATGCCACAAATAAGTCTCATCTGATTAATTCAGTTTGAGCTATTTGTTTGTCAAGTTATAAGTTTGAGATTCATTTATATTCAAAATATAAATATTGGTATTCACATCTAATGTGTTTATCTCAATATCATCTTTATAAAATAAAACACTTAGTGTTCTAGAATATAAAGGTATACCCGCAACGGGTTAAGCTTAGATATAGAGATAATATTTCTAGTCAAACTAGGTACATTTTAACATTTTCCTAATTTAAGTACACACCCGAAGGGTAGTTCCTAAACTTAGGTTTCTACGGTTAAAACAGCGACTCTCGTCCCATTTTCGACTCGCAGGTCAATCTCATCTGAAGTCAGTCTCTTGCTAATCAGCAGATTCTGCACATCAGTACATATTTATGTACCACATCTAGTATCAAAAATCCAATTTTGAAACTAATAGTGAACATGTTTATGACAAACATACTTGAAGTCGGAGCCTTGCCCCGCCTTTACTTCCTTCATGTCTGCCTTGTCCATACGGCAGTCACACATCCAGTGACCCTGTTTGCCACAGTTTAGGCAGACATCTTGGGATATGTTCTTTGTCTTCCCAGAAGACTGTGATGATTTTGCCTTTGCCCCTTTTAGAAGCTCTGGCTCTGCCTCCTTGAGTACAGCCTTCAACTCTCCAAGAGTTTACTCTTGGTTCATAATGAACCTGCCCCAGCTGTCAGGTAGAGACTATAAGATCAAATCTTTGGTAGTCTCGGCCACGTAGCTAATGCCCAGCTAACCTAGCTGATCGATGTCAGCAATCATCTACGACACCTAGTGCTCGACAGATGTACCCTCCGACATACATGAGCGAAATAACTTCTTTTACAATTTGTACTTCTAAGATCTAAGATTAGATCTATGAAGATCTTTAATTTCATCATCATTGTACAAGGATCGAATCCATAGTTTTGACGACGAAATTAAAGTGTCATTGCATCTAGCATAAAGGATTGAGCACTAAAGTTATCATCACCATGAGTTTTCCAAAACTCATGCTCCACTATTTGCTCAACTTCGGGCTTAGGCCCGTGGTGTTACTCTATCAATCAAATAGAATAACTTCTCAGTTCCCAGGACTATCCTGAGGTTTTATTCCCAATCTGAAAATTAAAATTAAAGTTTTAAAGACATTTTCACCTAGGATTATGTTCTAACGCTAATCTTTTAGCTATCTTGATTCCAATAGTCCAACTATCTAATCAATGATTTCAGGTACAATTAAATATAATGATTACTATAGTCTAACTATATAATCAACTATATTAAATTGGTTAAATTCAAATACATTGATTACTATAATCCAATTATATAATCAACTATAAATTGAAGTAGTTTGAATACAGTCCAACTGTTTAATTAAAAAAACAATTGAATATTAGTCCAACTAATATATATTTAAATTAATGACGAAAAATTGAAATGAACGCGTATTGGCAAGTATCTAAACGAAATTGCAAATTTAATACTTGCCTCCCACTATTTTTCGGCGAGCCTCTAACCCTCTGTTGAGTACTTGGGAAACCTAGTTTCCTAGTGGGCTAGGATCCCGTTAAATAACACACAACCTTGACTTTGGCCAACAAGTTGTATGATATTTAACTAGGTAGATCTCTAAGATCAATTGGATCTCATCCAATTCCTAGATCCAGTAGGTGGACATCCAAGTCCGAAACATATGTCTAATATATGCCAATATATCCAATATATTCCCTAACCTTTTTCCTCTGAATCAACTAAGCCTTGGCTTTGGCACAACAAGCTTAATGATTCCAGTTAAGCGGGACCCATTGACTTTGGAAAGCTTCGTAATCGATGTCGATGGACAATAAGTGATCTTGACTTTGGCCAACAAATCACAACTTGGACAAGACATGTGATATGGAACAAAGCCTTCATGATTCAAACACATCTGCGATGGACAAAGGTCTTGACTTTGGCCAACAAACCAGTGCCAATCTTGGATCTTGAGAATGAATCATTCAATGGAAGGAAAGCGCTTAATATTTGTTGAGGGTTTTTACGCGTAATTGGCAACCAATTAATTATCTTTGATTAGGTCTCATCATTCACCCTTAAGCATGCATTCTAAAAGCATAATAAGGTGCGATATATAAATTAATAATGATATGCGGATGGATATTTAAAACATTTTGTTTCTAGAACAAATCTCTCTCTTTCTTCTCTCCCGCTAGCATAAATCTTACTTCTACCCAATTACATAACACTTCTAAAGAAACCTCATTTACATTGAGGGGAATAGGTGAGAAGAGAAATACAAAGAGTCAAGAGGTAATAGGCTGGACACGCAGGTCCAATTTAATAAATTCTAAATTTATTACAACAATTTCCAAAATTGCCCTCAACCATCTAATATCCATCTGATATACATTATTCATACATCACATCCATGTATTCACACAAAGCATGTTATCAATCAATCTAATCCAATTAATTAATCTTTGATTAATGGGCATCCAATGTTCAAACAACGATTGATTTGCGCGAGTCCAACTTGTTCTAAGAATAAGTACTCAAAGTACGAATTCTTGAATTATATTAAACTACAATATTAAATCCAATTTAATTTGTATTCAATACTAATTCTTTATTTAATTCCAAATTAAATAATTACACTTTTAATGTGTCTATTAGACTTGGATTCCAAATCCAATCTTTATGGGTCTCAAGGCATGGACTTTGGCAACCAAAGCCCAATAAGGAATCACTCTTTGCCAAAAATCAATTTAGGCCCATTAGGCCCAATTAAAATTTTAAAGGCCCATTTATTATATTTGGAATTTATGGAAATGGTTTTAGGCCCAATTGGATCCAACCAATTAACCTAAACCAAACTTGGCCCAACCAAGCCCATTAAGCCCAAATACAATATTTTTAGCCCAATTCCAAATTAAGCCCAACTAATTAAATTCCAATATTCCAAATATCACAATTTATCAATTAAAGTGTATTAGCCATAATTAATTATTTAAATCAACATTTCCAAAATACCAATTTACACAATTAATCATGCTTTAATTAACCAACTTATGTCCAACACCAATTGAAGCAAAATCAATCCAACATGCTTCCTAAGCTCTCGGCAATGTGGTGATTTTTATATCAATTTTGATTTCAATCCAATTAAATCACAAACTAATATACCTCATGCATTTTAAAACATCCAATTGTCTAAAATTCAAAAATCACCAAGAGCTTATCCTAGGGTCATATTCGGCCAACATAAGGATTTTGAGAAAATTATTTTAATCAATTTTACACAAATCCAATGATGCAAAACTCTAAGTAATCATCATCTTATATCAACCAACACTCAATTTGAAGAAATCATGCATAATCATAAAAGCCCCAAATTAAAGTTTATGAACCCTAAGTCAATTTCATGCTCAATAACCGCTCTGATACCATTGTTGGGTTTTCTAGGTCAAACCAAGATCAATTAAGCAATGAAACATGTGAATACAACAAAGTAAGAATGAGGAAAATACTCACTTTGATCGGATTTTGGATGCGTTGAACACAAAAATTTTCCTCCATGGAATTCGGCCAAGCTCATTGTGTTGATCTTCAAGCTCCAAGCTTTGAGTGTTGATTCCAAGCTCAATGATTGGTTTCCCTATCACCTTTGAATGACTCATTGTGTGTGCTAGCACTCATGATTTTTTAATCAAAAATCAAAGAGAATGAACCCTAGGTTCACGCCCAACTTGAGAGAAAAAGAAGAAGGTCATTCGGCAATAGAGAGAAAGAGAGAGAGAATGAAAAATTGTGTGTTGTGTTTTTGATTTCCAAAATCAAATACCATTTACCAAATTTCCAAAAAGTTGGTACAAGTAAGCTTGTGTAAAAAACAAGCAATCTCCAACAACTTACATCAACCAAAAAGTTAGATAAAGTTGACTAGTGATGTGACTTGTGATGTGACATGTGGGCTCCACTTGATTCAAAATTCGAGTGGGCCCGCAACACATCCCGGGCTCAGGTTCGCTAATTTCGAATTAACGAATTTTCCGTTGCGACGTAATTAAATCAAATTTAATTAAATAATTATGTCTTGCAAAATTACTATTCATGTCGCTAGCGAATTAATTCTAAATTAACTCGTTCGCCTGTATTAAAATCTAATTTTAATTCCGTTAATAAATCTAATTTCATATAATTTATCGAATATATTATTTTATCGATTAATTCCAAATTAATCGTTCTCTCTCTTTAAATAGTATTTTATCCCAGATAAAATTTCTCCACAATTAATCCTAGATTAATTTTCTCTCTAATAATTAATCCCAGATTAATTATGTTCGAGTCATACGTCATCGGTGAATCTTCAGGAAGTGACCCATGAGATCCCTGGATATGTTGGCAGTAAATCCGGTCGTCGAACTATCCGAACACGTACGTACCTCATACTACGTTTTTGCCGATTTACGAGACATGATTGGCTTCTAGCAAAGCACTGTGTCTACCCAATTCTCCAGAAATATTCTTAAAGGAATATATAATCTATGTCAGACGTAGTATACATAGTATTGCGTATTACGATCCAGTATCGGATGTCACATGCAAGGCATGGGGCTGGAATTGTGTCTTCCATGTACGAAGTACATATCGGATCTCTGGTAACTAGTCTCTATAATCGGAAAAACATGACCTAGTCATATTATCCTGATAGCTGCAGCATTAAAGAGTACTAGTTCCGTATCCTGTGTGATCATCATCTTCATATGACTGAAGTGATACTTCCATCTTGACATCACACCCAATACACTATGATTCTCAATATACCTAGAAGAGGCATACACAGAACCTGTTAAAGCCCCGGACGACCAAAACCAAAGTATATTGATTGTCGCAAGTATTAGCGATGCAAGTCTCAGGTTAAGACCAAATACACCTACCCTGATTTGGACTTCCATAGACACATAGTCATACGACCAATGGAATTCCGAGGGGTCTATCCAGAGCGAAACTGTTTCCATACCATCGGAAAACACAACCTCCTATCACACTTGCATAAGTATCCCATACTTAAATATATGAGAACTATGACGTTATGCCCCCACAACGCGCACAAGTACAATACTAGTCTATTCCACATTATCTATGTCCAATCTCGATAATACTACGACTAGGGATATTTTAATGATTAAACCTTAGTGGATTAATATTGTCTCATATCTTATTAATCTGGAACTAATCATATGAACTTTTATCATTTATATATCCCGGTAATCCAATTACAAATGATAAAAGAGCAATTTCCTTTGTCATATAGTTAATTTGTACAACAACACCATGTTCTGTACAAATAGTGATGCTATGGGTCATAATTGTCCAACAGATCCAATCATCGGATCTCAAAGGAAATACATACACATCGAGGAGAAAATCCATTCACCAAGAGTTGGTGGAATTCGGTTTCAATAAAAGGCCTTTCCTACAACACCTTCATAAGATATATCCCTAAAAACAGCATATAGTTTTAACCCATGGTTCCCATCATGAGCTAATTTTTACTCATGTTGTTCAAAGTAATTCATTTACATGCTCATGTTGGTTACCATCATCTGAAAAAATATTTACATCAGAATCAAAACCTTAGTTTCGACAATGTCCTCATTTTCAAAAAATATCATCATTGTCATCACTTTCATCAATCTCCTCTTATGCACCCCCATTAACAATATTAGTATTGCCATCACCAACACCTTCATCATCATTGATGAGCCCTACTACTTCACAATTTGACAACAAAGCATCTTCATCATCTTTAGCATATTCATTCCTCTCTCACCATCTCCCCAATGTGGGTACACAACTAGCAAAACCTCAACTTTGAAAGTTGACTCCCAAAGATTCATATATTGCAAATATACACTTCAATCCATCATCATAATTCATTAGCACATTAACCTTAATCTTCGGGTTGATATTCATTTAATTTTTCTCCTCTTAGTCTAGACTATATTCACTTGTAATTTTCAAAGCATGTTCCTCAACTTTCTTATATTACATTCATTAAGGTCAATCAAGCCGACAAGGTATCTTTTCCATTTGAATATAAAAACCAACTCTAACGGTAATATTTCTCCTATAAGTATAAAGCAAAAAATCATAACTAATTTCACAAATTGTAAATACCAGAACATTGATCATAATTACGACAATGTTTTTTTAACCGAATACATAACCCCATAAAGTTACCAACAAATGCAAAAAAAAAAAATAACACTTAATTAAGTTGTAGAGTTTCTGAAATTTGAAAAAAAAAAAACCTAGCATGCAAGGTGCAAGGTGTAAACTGACTCAACCAAGATTATGAAAAACCTATAATAACCTACTACATGCCAATTTAATCAAACCCTAAAAAAACCCAAGCAAACAACATTAACAAATTCTAGGGATTGCAAATACTTAAAAATCAGTGCATGCTTTATGAATACGTGCATCAAACAATAGAGTATACATAATGAAGAAAAACAGTAATCTTACTTGGTGAAGTTGCTATCCCAAAATATGATATGGTTCCAACCAACTCGCTTAATTCAAAACATTTCCTTCGTGAGGATTGGAAAGATTTTAATGCAAAGGATGGCGGGTCTGGAAAACGTTTGGAGCAAAAATGTGTAAACTCATGTACATTATTACAGTGAATAAACAATTGAGAAGTGGTGGACTACTTCATTTTGTTGTCTTTTGTTAATATTGAAATGACAACATTTCTTTCCATAAAAATGATGCATTTATGACATAATACATTTTTTAACGATATTAACGTTTTAAGTGTAATTTTGAACACAAGTGTAAGATTGAACTTGATCAAAATTTTCAAATAATTCGATACTTAATCCAATTTTCGAACAGAAAATTGATAATATTCCTATGGAGACATGCTTAGCAGAAACTCCAGTAAAATTAAGAGCTAAAGTTGATCATTTCATACTAGGCACTTGTGCATATGATTCAATAAGAACTGCAGCCGCAATCACCATCAATTGTCTCACCGAGGATGTAGCCAATCGTCCTTTCAATAATGGATGTAGCCTATCGTCCTTTCGTTATACCATTGAAATAATTTCTACAATAATTGGAAATTTCTTCCAATTTTCACAACAAATTACTATTTTAGTAATGTCACCAGTCTAACAAATGTAAACTAATTTCGAAGGTAATGTAATGTAGCTAAGTACAAGAAAATTAATAATAAGAGGCAAATCATCCATCCCCATAAGCCAAAACAAACATAAAGCAAGGTCAAAAGTGTTTTCACCACAACCTTTTGAGTCTCTATGTTATTTAGAAACAAGAAATTGGTTCCAGTGCCCCATAATCCAAAAAATAGCAACTAGTCAGCAGTCCAACTCTGCTCAACAATCTCACGTATTTTCCTATTGTAATCACGCTTGTTCTCGCTAAATATTCGTGCTGCCTCTGAATTTGCAGGAGAGTTCAGATTTGGGTCACAAAGCAATGACTGCAATCAAAATATGACAAAGAAACAAAAAATTAGAGGCATGAAAATCATTTATAAAGTCATCTAAAGTTACAAGAAGCCATTAATTCTAAATGAAATGAGGCTTTTTTAGACCCTGTAGTTTCAATTGCCGAGATTCCGAAAAGCCATAACCGGATTTCTTCACTCAAGCTTACATCATGAATCAGACTCAAAAATATTAGCCATCATTGAAAAGTTAACTATGTTAAGAGTAACCCAACTGCAAAATCTTAGAAGTAACAACTTACAAGTTCACTGGTGTAAACTAATGGACCAGAGAAAGCAAAAAAAGAATTCTGATTAAATTTAAATTAACGTTTATCATCGATAGCTTATTGATGGTTTTAAGATTGCAGTAAACAAGGTGACGCAACGTACCATTCTTTACTTAACATACAATTAAGTCAATTTCCATGTCCAATTTCTTTTACTTGTTTCACTGTTAAAGTCTGTAATAGGTCCCACTAGAAATCAATAAATTGGAGTGCAAAAATAAAAATCAAATACCTGAATTGATGTGAGTATTGCTGCAACATCATAAATTGGCCTCCACTGATTTTGTAGGATGTCCAAACAGATGCTTCAATCTACGTAAACTGCAGCGAGCACAAGGAAAAATTGAAAAGTCAGTAGGGATAAAATCACAAGGGATTAAGAAATAATATAAGCACGATAACAATGGTTAAGACAGATTTCAAGACTGGGTGAAGGTGAAAAGTCAACATGACTACGGGACCTCAAGTTCTACAAATGAGATGGTGGACAATTTCTACGTCATTACTTAGTTGCTTGTGGGAATCTGGCCACTTTTCTTGTTATTTGGAGGATATTGTTGGCTAGTAGGAAAAGGAAATCGAGGTTTGTGGGACTAGAAGTCTTAATGATGTGGAGTTCTATATTATCCTATCTAGTGTCTATTTGGATGTACAGGTGTCTCATAAGGAATAAATGAAGTAAAAAGTTCTTGCATCTGACTTACTATTTGGATGGAACATTCGAGAAACAAAGCGCACTGTTGGTGGCTTTTTTGGATAATCCTCAGTAAACTAAAGTGTCAACTTAAATGTACCTGAAGGAAAAGTATTAAAAACGCGAATCAGATTGAATACAAGGATTCAAAAGTATTAAAAACATGAATCAGATTGAATAAATCCAATATAACAATTCCAGTATGTGGCAATAACGTGAAATAGATTGAATACAATGACTCAAAAAGTATTAAAAACATGAATCAGATTGAATACAACCAATATAACCAATGTTTAAAAATACGGGGCAGGGCCTCGAGGCGGCCGGCCATTGAGGCGGGAGGCGGACCTTTTTCGAGGCGGTGAGGCGGGCGCCTCAATCCGAAAATCGAAAAAATAATCCAAAATACATTCATTTCTTCATAATTCATAATATGTTCAAAAAACTATTGATAAGTAATCCAAAATACATTACTTTCTTCATAATTCATAGTATGTTCAAAAAATTATTGATAACTAATCCTTAAATAAGCTATCATTAGTATCTAACGGCATGAAGCTTGGGTCAAAATCTCTGTCATCATCAGATGGGTCATCATCCAAAGAACCTCCTTCACTTGAATTGTCGTCATCCACTAATTGTGGAGCTTTTCCTTTCCCTAACAAATAACATAAAGTCGTATTATTTTTTAATTTGATTATATAAATTGCATTATTTGTACAAGATTAACTTACTTTGATCTCTGCTTCTTTTTTGTGCAGGTGCTCTACTGGCACTCAGTTGTTCAATGGAAGTATTCTCCACAAAGCTTTCTCCAGCCACCCACTCATCATCAGAAGGCAGCTCATCCTCAATCAAAGAATCATCAACCGATTGAAATGAATGTTTTTTCATGTATTTGTGCTTCAATCGCATATTGTACATTATGTACACTAATGAGTTCAATTTCTCGGTGTTCAATTAATAAGATGCTTCTCTTCCACCTATTTAGTGTCAATTCAACAAACAAATAAATAGAAAATTCACTCATGTGTTATTTTTTCCAAGACTGTAAGTACACAAGTATAAGAGTAACATCTTAAATCATCATTCACAGCTATATACCGTAACTAAGGATTGCAAAAATAACAACAATATATGAAGTTGTCTCTGGTATTGCAAAAATGATATTGTAAACCATATTGTTCGTGGACAAGATAGAGAATGTCAATTCCAAAAAAAAAAAAATAATACCAAGGAAAATGATCGCCGAGTACAGGAGCAGCAGTCGCCGAGTACAGGAGCAGCAGTCGCCGAGAACAGGAGATGGAGTCGACGAGAACAGGAGATGCAGTCGCCGAGAAGAGGATATGGAGTCGTCGAGAAAAGGAGCTTCAGTCGCCGAGAAGAGGATATGAAGCAGAGGGAGATGAAGTAACGAGGGAGATGAAGCCGAAAATTGAAACCCTAATCTCGATTTGGGTTTTTATTTTTATTTTTTTCATTTTGTCAATTTAAACAACGACATTTTGGAAGCCCAAAACGTCGTCGTTTCATTTTACAAATTTTAAAATAAAAAGGCTGTCTGCTGGTGAGGCGGTCGCCTCACCAGCAGAAGGCGACCGATTCGAAAAAAGTGCATAAAGCGGCCGCCTCGGCGCGCCTTCGCCGCGAGGCGACGAGGCGGCGCGCCGAGGCGGCCGCTTTATGCTTATTTTTAAACACCGAATATAACAATTCCATTATGTGGCAATAACCTGAAACAGATTGAATACAAGGACTCAAAAAGTATTCAAAACGTGAATCAGATTGAATACGGCCAATATAACAATTCCAATATGTGGCAATTAACACCAAATCAGTTAGTACAAAACATGATTTAAAACGAACATTGGACAGTTCTACATAGCCCATGTGCTATTTTACTCATTTAGCTAGGTGTAAAGGCACTATGTGGAATATTAAATCTCAGAACACAACATTTATCAACTAAAAAACCATTCAAGGACAAAATTAACGGAATCACATGAAATCATAAAAAACCCTTTTGAAAATAGAAACAAATATCCACCTTTTATCACAATATTTAATAACAAAGGATAACTACGCTAGTGCAAATGGGCATCTCTGCATGCCAAACGTGTTGGATAATATGACCCATAGCATCACTATTTGTACAGATCATGGTGTTGTTGTACAAATTAACTATGTGACAAAGGAGATTGCACTCTTATCATTTGTGATTAGATCAACTTAAATGTATAAATGATGAGAGGTCCCTATGATTTGTTCCTGGACGGAGAATGATATGAGACAGTATCAGTCCACGTAGGATAAATCATTAAACATCCCTAGCCGGAGTATTATCGAGACAGGACATCGATAATGCGGAATAGGCTAGTATTGCACTTGTGCGCGTTGTGAGGGCACAACGGCATAGTTCTCATATATTTAAGTATTGGATACTTATGCAAGTGCGATAGGAGGTTGTGTTTCACGATGGTACGGGAAACAGCTTCGCTCTGGATAGACCCCTCGGAATCCCATTGGTATTATGACTATGTGTCTAGGACTCTAATCGGTTCTGTGTACGCCAATACTGGGTATATTGAGAATCGTAGAGTGTTGGCTGTGATGTCAAGACGGAAGTATCACTCCAGTCATAGTGGAGATGATGTCACGCAGGATACGGTATTAGTGCTCTTAAGTGATGCGCATCCAATCGTGATATTATGACTAGGTCATGAATATCCGATTATAGAGACTAGTTACCAGACATCCGACATGTGCTTCGGACGGGGCAGACACTTATCCAGCCCCAGCCCTAGCACGTGACTATCCGATACTGGACCGACATACGCAATACTAGGTATACTACGCTTGATATAGATCTTAATATTCTTAGATGAATATGACCGGAGATTTTGTTAGACATCGTGCTTTGCTAGGAGCCTAGGAGCCGACCTTGTCTCGTAAATCGGTAGAACGTAGTACTTGGTACGTGCGTGATTCAGATACTCCGACGACCGTATTTACTGCCAACTTATCCGGGGATCTCATGGGTCGCTTCCCGATAATCCACCGATGACGCATAACTCGCACTCTTAAATAATCTGGGATTATATAGAAGAGAGAGAAAATTAATCTAGGATTAATTAAGGAGATATTTTATCTAGGATAAAATATCGTCTAGAGAGAGATAATGATTAATTTGGAATTAATCGATGAATTAATATATTCGATATATTAAACGAAATTGGATTTCGACGCGGAATTAAAATTAGATTTTAATTCGGGTGAACGAATTAATTTGGAATTAATTCGTTAGCGACGTGAATAGTGAATTCGTTAGGCGTAATCATTTAATTACGACGCAACGGAAAGTTCGTTAATTTGGAATTAGCGAACCCGAGCCCGAGTGTGATTGCGAGCGCATTCGTATTTCGAATTCGAGTGCGGCGTCGCAAGTCGCATCAAGCGTCAAATCATTCATCACATCAAGCGTCAAATCAAATGTCACTTTGAGTGATGTGATTGATTGATGTGATTGATTGACTGATTGACAAAGACAACTTATGACACTTTGAGTGATGTAAGTTGTTGGAATAGTAATAGTTGTTGGAAAGTTAATTTCATTGACTTTTTGAAAGCCAAAATTGTGTATATCCTTTAATATATTTTAGAAAATATATAAGGTAATGATTTTACACTTTCAACACAACTAATACACAATTTCTTCTCTCTCATTTCTCTTCAACCTCTCACGCCCAAAACAGAAAACTATGGACTGGTTTGGAACCAGTTTTGGCGTGAACATAGGGAGGCCAAGAGTGGATTTTCATGGTGAAAATCCAAGTGCTAGCACACTTACGAGACTTGTGAAGGTGGTAGGGAGGTTCACCCATGAGCCGAGATCCGTTCGACGAAGCTTGGAGCTCTGTTTCGCAGCTCAAAAATAGAAGACGGAAGGCAGTGAACTGCACAACCAGTGAGCAGTCCACGCCCAATGCAGTGAGGTTTTTGAAATTTTGTTGCTTGCCGCGTCTCTCAACCGATCGATGTGAGTATTCCGCTACCTCCATTGATGTGTTCACACATGATTTTCATTGCTTGTTTGATCTTGGGACCTAGAATAAACCTAACAATGGCATCAAGAGCCTTAGGTTCAAGCATGAAAAATGTAGGGCTTAAAATTTGGGTAAATTTGTTTTGAGCATGATTTGAATAAATTGATTGTTTGAGTATGCTTATAACATGTCTAATTGCATTTTGGTTGGACCAATTTGTTGAAAATTAATTTGGAATAATTTTCCCCAAAATATTGATGTTGGCCGAATTTAAAGGGAATTTTTAATTCTTGGAATTTTTTGATTTTGATTCATTAGATGAATTAGAATCATTTAGGATGATGTTAATTTAAGGTCAATTGGATTGAATTTTGAATTGAACATAAATCCCTAATTTTTCCCATTGGCCGAATTGGTGTATGCCCTGAATGTCTTGGTGATTTTGATTTTGTGACATTAGATGTGTATGAAATCAAATTGGATGGTGATTTAATGTCGATTGTGGGTTCGATTGGATTGAAACCGAATCGGACACAAAATCCTTCCTTGGCCGAGAGCATGAAGCATGTAAATGGGTTTGATTTTTCATTTTGTGTGTTGGACATATAATAATGAGTTGAGTATGATTAATTGGACTAATATGATGTTTTGGAAATGTTGATTTAGTTGATTAATCATATTATACACTTTAGGTAATTAAATTGCTAAATTGGATTTATGTAATTTAATTATTTGAGGCCTTAAATTGGATTTGGGCTTCTAATGTTGTATTTGGGCCTATTGGGCTTGATTTTATCAAGTTGGGTTTAGGCCAAATGGATTGGATCCAATTGGGCCCAAAACCACTTCCGTTAAGCCCAAATGCGACTAATGAACCTTTAAAGTTCAATTGGGCCTAATGGGCCAAGATTGATTTATGGGCTTATGGGGTAAATCCCGGATTGGACTTTGGTTATCGGTTTGAGCCGAGTTGACCAAAAGTCCACGCCTTAAGAAATCAATTAAAAGCCCATTGGACTTTAATTGAATTGACGTTGGACGTTAATCGGTCTTTGAGACGCGTTACGATTAAATTTGGAATTTAAATCGTAAAAGGTTTATTAATAAAATGTAATATTTAATTTGGAATTGAATAGTGAACTAGTATTAAATACATGTTAAATTTGATTTAATGATGTAGTTTAATTTAATTCATGAATTCGTACTTTGAGTACTTATTCGCAAAAACGAGTTTGACTCGAGCAAAATCAAATCGTTGTTTGAACATTGGATGATCACATAATTATCAGATTAATTAATTTGATTAGATTGATTGATATCATGCTTATGTGTGAATACGTGGTTGATGAATGAATAATGTATATCGGATGGATATTAGTTGGGTGGGGAAATTTTGGAAATTGTTGTAATAAATTTGATTTATTAAATTGGACCTGCGTGTCCAGCCTTATCACCTTTATTCTCAATGTAAATGAGGTTTCTTTAGAAGTGTAGTGTAACAGGTAGAAGTAGTACAGGTGCTAGCTTGAGTGAGAAAGGGAGAGATTTGATCTAGGATCAATGTAAAGTATCCATCCGCATATCATTATTATTTTATTTCATACTCGCTTTATTATGTATTTAGAATGCATGTTTAAGGGTGTATGATGATGAGACCTTAACAAGATAATTAAATTGGTAGCCAATTTGCACGCGAAAAACCCTCAACAAATATCATGCGTTTTTCCTTCCATTGAGTGATTCTTACTCAAGATCCGAGATTGGCATGGGTTGTTGGCCAAAGTCAAGCCCCGGTCCGTCGAAGATGTGTTTGAATCACGAAGCTTTGTTCCATATTGGTGTCTTGTCCAAGTTGTGGTTTGTTGGCCAAAGTCAAGACCACTTCTTGTCCATCGACATTGATTACGAAGCTTCCATGGTCAATGGGTCCGCGCTTGACTGGGATCATTAGGTTTGTTGTGCCAAAGCCAAGGCCTAGTTGATTCAGAGGAAAAAGGTTAGGGTATATATTGGATATATAGGCATATATGAGATATATGTTTCGGACTTGGATGTCCACCTACTGGATCTAGGAGTTGGATGATATCCAATTGATCTTCGAGATCAACCTAGTTAATTATCATACAATTTGTTGGCCAAAGTCAAGATTGTGTGATATTTAACGGGATCCTAGCCCACTAGGAAACACGGTTTCCGAGTACTCGACAGAGGGTTAGAGACTTGCCGAAAAATAGTGGGAGGCAAGAATTGAATTTGCAATATTCGTTCAATTACTCGCCATACGCGCTCAGACAAATATCATTCGTCGTAATATTAAATGTTAGTTGGACTAATATTTAAATTGTTATTTTTAATTAACAGTTGGACTGTATTATATTTGATTATATAATTGGATTATAGTAATCAATATATTGAATTAATTGATTTCAATTTACAGTTGATTTTATAGTTAGACTATAGTAATCAATGTAATTGAGGTTAATTAATTTAGACTATATTTGATTATATAGTTGGACTATTATAATCATTATAATATATAGTACCACATATCGTTGATTAAATAGTTGGACTATTAGAATCAAGATTAAAATTGAAAGATTGGACATTTAAATATAATCTTGGTGTAGGCATTGCATTTTTGCATATCAGCCCAATGATGAGCCTCGTACGGAGGCACCACCTTTTAAGTCGCGGGAGTCGCGGGAAACGGACGACGGAAGGGAAAAATCAAGAATTGATGTTTTGTTGGATTTTTGTTCGCTCGCTTAACCTCGGGATTTGCTCGTTGAGCCGTTGTATCAAAATTTTCTCGCCCCGAACTTTAAAGCCTACCCCTATGACCCTTCAACTCCCATGCAAAATAAAAATCACAAACCAATTAAATAAATTCAAACTAAAATTAAGCCATTAAAAAAATACCAACCAATTAAACAAATTCAAAGAAAATCAAACAAATACAAAATACTAACCAAACAAAACCAAAACCCATTCCAATTCATAAACACAAATATAAAATAAACAAAGCAAACAAAATAAAACAAATCCATCATTCACGTGTAACATACACACACACACACACAAACTTAAACCAAATAAACAATAAAATAAACAACATCAACAAAACCCACTAATTCATCAAATCATAAAATAAAAACAACACTAACAAACAAAACAAACATCAACAAAACCCACTAACACAAAATAATAAACAAATAAATCACAAATCCTACCCAAACAACACCCCATGCTTCACGTGAATAATAGCCCATCTCCCTCAAAAAAAACAAACAACTAACAAACAGAGAAACCCATTCCTACACCATGCGTGAATCTCATCTTCTCCCCATTCACAAAGCAAACAAGCAACAAAAAGCCATGCACCCTCCGCAAACCCATCTTCCCTTAACACCCATGCAATACTCATATTTCACCCATACAACCATTATTCACCTGCACCCTCCAGACAACCCATACCATCGCCCATGCTACTACCCATAAGCACCCATGTTGTCTCTCCCCCTCTCTCAAAGAACCATATAAACCCTAACAACACTCATACACACCCCTAGCTCATTCCTACGGCAAAGACACTGAACCAAATAATACAATAAAAACATACCCTCAGCTCTCCCCCTAGACACTCTCGGCCTTCTAACTCAAATAAACCCTAGCCTTCATTCAACAAACACACTCCAATCGACGCCTAACAACCCCTTCACGCTGAAACCCTCACTGCCCTCATACATCTTCCAAACCATCACAGTTCGCAGCTACCTCACCTAACCAAATAACCCTAAACGGCCCCTCAACGCAAAGACTGCCAGCCACATTAACCAACCCTTCACAGCCCACGTAGCAGCCCCATCTTTGTTAAACAAGCTCACGCATAAGCCACGCATGATCTCCTCTCTCGTGGCACCACAACACGAAGCCACTTAAAACACCCCTCAATGCATCAAACACACAACCTTCACTGACTGCATTCACCAACAGCTCACTGCCCCTAAAGATACCACCCAACTCAGCCCCTTACCTTCACCAATAGACACGCATAAGGAGAGAGGCACCATTCTGGGGGGTTGACGTATCACAAAGACAGCAACCCCTATCTTCATCATCTCCATCATCATTCTTCACGCCACTGTCCCTATCCATTCAGCACATCAACACTTCATGCACAGCTCCCAGCAACCCCATGCACCAAACCCTATAGCCTTCATAGCACACAGACCCCTCAGCTCACTCACGTAAACTGCATGAATAAACCCTAATACTCCCCTCAAAAGCCACACAACTCAGCTCTTCCTCTCGACAGAACCAGCCTGCAGTTCATGCCCCAACAAGCCCTTAACAGCCACTGCCCTTCACGAACAGACCTCAACCGAGAACCCTAAGCAAAACCTCAAGCCTTCAACGCACGTTCCTCACAAATGCCACAGCCCTAAGCCACATAAAACCAGCTGCCCCACGCACACAAAACTGCCAAGGCAGAAGCTTCACGTTACTGCCAAAAACCTATGCATGCAGCATCCATAACCATCACGTTACTACCCCTTGTTTCACGTCAAAACCCCCCTCAAACTCACGCCAAAATACAGCCCCAAACCTGCCAGTAGTCTACGCTCA
The DNA here is from genome assembly GCA_019454045.1 of Zanthoxylum bungeanum. Taxonomy (NCBI): domain Eukaryota; kingdom Viridiplantae; phylum Streptophyta; class Magnoliopsida; order Sapindales; family Rutaceae; genus Zanthoxylum; species Zanthoxylum bungeanum. The sequence continues at coordinate 8,322 of SKCR01048336.1, read as the reverse complement.
AACTGCCCACTGCACAGCCCTTCACGGCCGAGAATAACCCTCCTCCACTGCCCTCTATTGCCGCACAAAAAACCTTCCATATAGTCGCACATCACACTGCATTATACACCCAAAACAGTCCAGAAACTGACCCAAAACTGCCTTAAAAGGTAAGTCCTGAGGGCACCCTTTTATCTTATTTTCGTTATTTATTTTCTAAGCATGATGTAGTCGTTTAAGTTTATTATTGCTTTATGCATGATTATGATGTTTAATATGTTATAGTTTTATGCATGACTAGTTGGTTGTGCTTGAGCATGATTTAATTGTCTAGTATGATATTTATTTTCCTATGCATGATTAGGTTGTTTAGTATGATATTTAATGCATGATTAGTTGGTTATTTTTATACATGATTAGGTTGTTTAGTATGATGTTGTTTTATGCATGGTTAATAGGTTGTTCTTAAGCATGTTGTGTAGACTTGGTTAATATTGCACAAATCCATTTATTACAAATGACATAAGTAAGGGACCATTCTGAACCCAACGGTTTGAGGTCTTCCCTTGCGAGGGGTGAGTGCGGCCTTAAATCTTTGTCCTGGTTCACACCGGGTGGCGACTCCATATTATTTCGAATTCCCGACCGGGCCGCGAGCCCGGAACAGCGTCGTCCAGTTTCTGTGTCCTACAGTCTGGCGACTCCACTGGGGATAGAGAATTGGCCTCGAAATATGTCTTGTAATGTTTGGATTTGTGTTTTAATTAACCATGTTTACTGTGAGTTTAAGGAGTTTAATTAAAGGCATTGTTAGAACTAATGGTGGTTTGGTGTCTTCCTTCACTCACTACCTTTCTACAAGGAAAAGCTGTGAAGGCCCCTCGATAATCATCTTGTTGTGATAGACTAGTTTGGAGGACTCGTTGTTTATTCCCGTCACCAAGCGATAAGAGCCTAAGAGGCTTGGGTACTTAAGTGAGCCTCGCTCCACCCTCCCTCTGGGGAATCTACAACGGGAAGTCCATTCGACAGTTAATCACATACCGTAACTCGTTGGCACGTATCGTAAGGTATAAAAAAGGTGCGTTCACTTGGTCGTTTGAACCCTTGAGTGGGGAGTCCTAGTTGTGAACAACCCTTCGTCAGCGAGAGCTTTTGTTTACACTCCTAAAGCCTACATGTGAACCTTAGTTGCATGACCCTTAGAAAATGTTTGATTATGCTTGTGTTTTGGACCATTTCCATTTGGAGGCAGTTGGACTTTTTATCAGAAATGCGAACTTGCTGGGCCATTTAAACTGGGGCGAGTTCGTATCTTATGACAATTAGGCCCAAAGCTTCTGAAATGTTGATAGGCCATTATGTAGAAATTATTGTTTTATGCTTGAATTATCTTGTTATGTTTGTGTTTTGGACCATCGTTATTTGGATTCAATTGGACTTTTGTCAAGAGATATGAACTGGTTGGGCCATTTAAACTGGAACGAGTTCGTGTCCTTTGACAATTGGGTCAAAAGTTTCTAAAATGTCAATGGGCCATTTCGTATTTGGGCCTCTTATCATTTGAAGTTGTTTAGTCATGTTATCGCAAAAGTATAAACTTGTTGGGCCTTTTCAACTGGGACAAGTTTGCACCGCGCAATAATGTTATCGAATACTTTAAAATGACGATAGGCCAACTTATATACGTATTTTCCACATCACACGCATCTCAAGCATTTCATGCATACACGCATCATGTTAACCCTTTTGTATCTTAAAAGCCATTATAGATTCCCATTGGGTTAGGAAAGAAGGAAGACTTGTCAAGAGGCCAATAGCAAATATGAGTGGATTAGAAAATGAGATATCACGCATGGATCAACTAGAGAACAATCTCACCAAGGTTACTGAACAATTGCAAGCCTTGGCTACTGCTATGGCTAATATGGTTGTGCCTCGTGCTGGGGGAAGCTCTGAAAATGAGAGGCATGAAGAGCCTCCGAACAAGTCTAGTGATGACATCCCCGCTTTTGATGATGATATGGCTGATTATGCTGCTGGGAGAACAGTTGGGTCTCGGGCAGATTTGCAGAAACTCCGTGACCAGGTAGAGTCAGTTACCCGTAAGATGAAGGGTAAGGACGAAGACTTACTAGACTATGAGTCGATGACTTTCGAAGAACAGTTGCCTGCTCAGTTCAAGATGCCCGATATGGCTAAATTCAACGGGAATGGAGATCCAAGAGTACATCTCCGACAGTTTGTATCAGTCATGAGTTCAGTTGGCTTATCTCAGCGCCAAGTGCAGAAGATGTTTGGAATGTCGCTCGAGGGAGCACCCGTAGTATGGTATCACAGCCTTGAGAAAAAGGTTAAGGAAGATTGGAGGGAACTAGCTGATGCTTTTCTGAAGCAATATGTCACTGACTTGGAGATCGACCTGTCACTCCGTGATCTGGAGAACATCAAGCAGAAACCGGAGGAAAACTTTAAAGAATATGTAGACAGATGGAGGAGTCAGTTATTGAAAATGCAGACTCGGCCCTCAGAGAAGGACCAGATAAAAATGATCATCAAGGGCACCAAGCCCTCTATTTATGGGAAGCTGAGGAGAATGGCTTCAATGATCATGGATTTTCGACAATTGAGGGAAACTGTCATGGACATTGAAGAAGAGGAAGCTGAGAATAAGAAGTTCTATGGCCATAATAAAAGGAATTTTGGGGGGCCTTCAGAAACTAAGCCTGCTACTGCTGAGATTGCTACCGTCAGAAACAGGCGATTCTCCAATCTTGGAAGACCTATGTCGAAAGTACTTGAGAAATTAACCACGCAAGGACTCTTAAAACCCTTGGAGTCTAGACCACTCCCTAATCCTCCCCCACCAAATCTCAATATGAACCGCTACTGCAACTTCCACCAACAACCTGGCCATGACACCGATAGCTGTATCCGTCTCCGCAATGAGATCCAAGATTTAATTGATTCCTATAAGATCCCTGACCCTGAAAAAGAACAGCCAAACACACACCGCAACCCCTTGCCCAATTATCACTCCGTTCCCCCACCTACTTATATGATCAACTCCGGCCTGCCCGAAAGCTTTGTCCTTCAAACTCTCAACCACTCGGTTTCTTTCATAGGGGATGACAACAGTGAAGAACCATAGGCCGAGGAAGAAGGTGATACTGCGAAGGATGAAGTTGTTCCTCCTAGTTCATTTGCTCCTGCATTTTTAATAAAGACATTGATTTTGTTTACATGTTTGAATATTTTCTCAATAAAGACGTTCATCTCCCTTACTCGCCTAAATATGCAATGTGAGTATATTTGACAAAAGCATTCAACCTTGGTACTATGATACTCAACGATGCTTAGAACATAGGGAATCTTCGGAAGAAGCAAGCAGGAAAGATAAGATAGCCATTCAGAAATTGGGAAACGGGGCAGTGAGACTGCCAGATTTAGAGGAGAATGAGTTCACCAAGTCGATCGAAGTAAATTGATGATGTACTTTGCCTGAAGGAAGGAAGAATGAGCAGTCACCAAGAGAATTAGCAGAAGACCTAACCCGATAGGATAGGAAATTCATCCATGCATACACGTAACTTGCATCCCTTGTTTTGTGTTTTATTTTTGCAGATTTCAAACAAAAGAGAACCAGCAGGAGGCGACCAGAGACATATGGCGCCAAGGAGCACAATTACGATCCAACCCATCACGAAAATGAAGTATCTCTACACTTGCATACTTACATTCCCCCGTATTTATTCTGTTGTTTTGTATTTGCAGGTTTAAAGAAAAAGAGAGAAAGAAGAGAAAGCGGCCAAATGCAAGCCAACCAGAAACAACAACAGTGTTATCAGTCTCAGAAATGAATCAGAATCAATCTCAGTTCCAGGAATAGGGTTGAAGCTCACATCAGTATTAATCTCAGGAAAGAATCCCAGGGTTGAGGCCTACGCCAGTATCAGTTTCAGGAATGGATTCCAGGGGGCGAAGCCCATGTTTTCAGCATTTGGAGTGAAGAATCCCACGGAGAAAAGTCTTTGATAGATAGACATATGTCCGATGATGACATTGTTTGCTGTAGGAAGAAATAGAAACGATAAGTGCAAGACACGCTCTCTTCCGGTATTCTGAATGGATTGATCTCAGTTAGACTCACGAGCACTTGATTACGGGATCCTAGCAGTAGAAACCTAGAGTAGTTATCGAGGTGACTAGTTGAAAAGATGATGTATTAGTGAATGACCGTTTGCCTGGGTGTCCACACTTGTTTACTGATGCTATGATATATGATATGGTTGAAAAAAAAAAAAAAAGAAAAAGTCTCTGAAATAAAAAAAGAAAAATAGACCACCTATAACCGATAAGCGTGAAGCTACCCATGGGCGAGTATTAGGACCACCATGAGGAGAAATGCTACCTTAAAGGGTAGGTGTGTCAGAAAAGAAAAAAGAAAAGAAAAATGAAAATGAAAAGAAAGAGACAAAAAAAAAAAAAAAAGACGAAGACCATATCATATTGAGTATGCTGAAGTAATCACAGAATGTGATTAAGACATCCAGGTTGGTTAGACCCACTGGTTCGATTCTCTGAAACGAAATCACCAAGTTGGCTTACTTAAGGACTAAGCTGCGAAAGAGCCTTAGCACACACACACGAGGAGTCATACAATTCAGATCACCTATTCAGACAATCGGAGTTGAGTGTATCAAGTACTTTGAAGGTTCTCTGGTTTTGACACGAAGCATTCGTTGAGGACGAAAATATGTCAAGTTATCAAGATTATCTCTTGAGAGGTAATACAATGTGTGAAATAGAATATCATGTCAACTTGGGAACAAGACCTACAACTCAATTTAGGGAACAAGACCCTCAGCTCAAAATGGGAACAAGACCCATGGGAACAAGACCCACAACTCAATTCAGGGAACAAGACCCTCAGCTCAAAATGGGAACAAGACCCACAACTCAACAATTCAGATCGGGAACAAGACCCACAATCAGGAACAAGACCTGCAATTCGGGAACAAAACCCACAATCAGGAACAAGACCTGCAATTCAATTTGGGAACAAGTCCCACAATCAGGAACAAGACCTGCAACTCAATTTGGGAACAAGACCCACAATCAGGAACAAGACCTGCAATTCGGGAACAAGACCCACAATCAGGAACAAGACCTGCAATTCGGGAACAAGACCCACAATCAGGAACAAGACCTGCAATTCAATTTAGGAACAAGACCCACAATCAGGAACAAGACCTGCAATTCGGGAACAAGACCCACTATCAGGAACAAGACCTACAATTCAATTTGGGAACAAGACCCACGATCAGGAACAAGACCTGCAATTCAATTTGGGAACAAGACCCACAATCAGGAACAAGACCTGCAATTCGGGAACAAGACCCACCATTCAGGGAACAAGACCCTCAGCTCAAAATGGGAACAAGACCCACTGGAACAAGACCCACAACTCAACAATTCAGGGAACAAGACCCTCAGCTCAAAATGGGAACAAGATCCACGGGAACAAGACCCACAACACAACACAACATAATTCAGATCGGGAACAAGACCCTCAGCTCACTTCGGGAACAAGACCCAGGGGTCGCAGTACCTCACGACCAAATCAATTCAGTTCGAAGCAATAAGTGAGTCATGTGGCAGCTGGCGAGCCAGGTAAGTAAAAATACATTGCACGTACTTTGATAGAATTGTCATTGTCACACACTGCACAAGTCCCATCAAAGTGGGGGCGACTGTAGGCATTGCATTTTTGCATATCAGCCCAATGATGAGCCTCGTACGGAGGCACCACCTTTTAAGTCGCGGGAGTCGCGGGAAACGGACGACGGAAGGGAAAAATCAAGAATTGATGTTTTGTTGGATTTTTGTTCGCTCGCTTAACCTCGGGATTTGCTCGTTGAGCCTTTGTATCAAAATTTATTCTCGCCCCGAACTTTAAAGCCTACCCCTATGACCCTTCAACTCCCATGCAAAATAAAAATCACCAACCAATTAAATAAATTCAAACTAAAATTAAGCCATTAAAAAAATACCAACCAATTAAACGAATTCAAAGAAAATCAAACAAATACAAAATACTAAAAAACATAAACCAAAACCCATTCCAATTCATCAACAAAAATAAAATAAACAAAGCAAACAAAATAAAACAAATCCATCATTCACGTGTAACATACACACACACACACACAAAACTAAACCAAAATAAACAATAAAATAAACAACATCAACAAAACCCACTAATTCATCAAATCATAAAATAATAAACAACACTAACAAACAAAACAAACATCAAAAAACCCCACTAACACAAAATAATAAACAAATAAATCACAAATCCTACCCAAACAACACCCCATGCTTCACGTGAATAATAGCCCATCTCCCTAAAAAAAACAAACAACTAACAAAAACAGAGAAACCAATTCCTACACCATGCGTGAATCTCATCTTCTCCCCATTCACACAAGCAAACAAGCAACAAAAAGCCATGCACCCTCCGCAAACCCATCTTCCCTTAACACCCATGCAATACTCATATTTCACCCATACAACCATTATTCACCTGCACCCTCCAGACAACCCATACCATCGCCCATGCTACTACCCATAAGCACCCATGTTGTCTCTCCCCCTCTCTCAAAGAACCATATAAACCCTAACAACACTCACACACACCTCTAGCTCATTCCTACGGCAAAGACACTGAACCCAAAATAATACAATAAAAAAAAATACCCTCAGCTCTCCCCCTAGACACTCTCGGCCTTCTAACTCAAATAAACCCTAGCCTTCATTCAACAAACACACTCCAATCGACGCCTAACAACCCCTTCACGCTGAAACCCTCACTGCCCTCATACATCTTCCAAACCATCACAGTTCGCAGCTACCTCACCTAACCAAATAACCCTAAACGGCCCCTCAACGCAAAGACTGCCAGCCACATTAACCAACCCTTCACAGCCCACGTAGCAGCCCCATCTTTGTTAAACAAGCTCACGCATATAAGCCACGCATGATCTCCTCTCTCGTGGCACCACAACACGAAGCCACTTAAAACACCCCTCAACGCATCAACAACATAGCCCTTCACTGACTGCATTCACCAACAGCTCACTGCCCCTAAAGATACCACCAAACTCAGCCCCTTACCTTCACCAATAGACACGCATAAGGAGAGAGGCACCATTCTGGGGGGTTGACGTATCACAAAGACAGCAGCCCCTATCTAATCATCTCCATCATCATTATTCACGCCATGTCCCTATCCATTATCACATCAACACTTCATGCACAGCTCCCAGCAACCCCATGCACCAAACCCTATAGCCTTCATAGCACACAGACCCCTCAGCTCACTCACGTAAACTGCATGAATAAACCCTAATACTCCCCTCAAAAGCCACACAACTCAGCTCTTCCTCTCGACAGAACCAGCTTGCAGTCCATGCCCCAACAAGCCCTTAACAGCCATGCCCTTCACGAACAGACCTCAACCGAGAACCCTAAGCAAAACCTCAAGCCTTCAACGGACCAGTGAAAACAGAGAGAAAACAGTGAACCCGTGGTGAAAACAGTAGAGAAACAGCGGACCAGTGAAAACAGCAAAACGATATCCCTTCCGGCACCGTGGAACGCACTCCAGAAAGCGACTTAAAAGGTAAGACCTGAGGGCACCCTTTTATCTTATTTTCGTTATTTATTTTCTAAGCATGATGTAGTCGTTTAAGTTTATTATTGCTTTATGCATGATTATGATGTTTAATATGTTATAGTTTTATGCATGACTAGTTGGTTGTGCTTGAGCATGATTTAATTGTCTAGTATGATATTTATTTTCCTATGCATGATTAGGTTGTTAGTATGATATTTAATGCATGATTAGTTGGTTGTTTTTATGCATGATTAGGTTGTTTTGTATGATGTTGTTTATGCAGGTTAATAGGTTGTTCTTAAGCATGTTGTGTAGACTTGGTTAATATTGCACAAATCCATTTATTACAAATGACATAAGTAAGGGACCATTCCGAACCCAACGGTTTGAGGTCTTCCCTTGCGAGGGGTGAGTGCGGCCTTAAATCTTTATCCCGGTTCACACCGGGTGGCGACTCCATGTTATTTCGAATTCCCGACCGGGCCACGAGCCCGGAAAAGCGTCGTCCAGTTTCTGTGTCCTACACTTGGATTAAAATATTAAATGGTTTAATTTTCAAATTGGGAATTAAATTTCAGGATAGTCCTGGAAATAAATAATAAGTTATTCTATTTGATAAAATAACCTATTATGCCAAGCCAAGAATCAAGCAAATAAGTAGAGCA